>JAKVQX010000006.1:0-79423 GCA_030463015.1 Geotrichum citri-aurantii
CCCCCCCCCCCCCCCCCAAGATAAATCTTGCCGCTTACAATACTAATATCTATTGTTTTAAAAAGCAGCAATAGTTTATAGAGAAACTTTTATTTGATTGCGAGCTGTTAGTTTTTTACTTTTTTTTCATAGATTTAATGATAACAAAGTGGACCATAAAGAACACAGAATAGACAATTTTGGCTTTTCAAAGTTCATTTTTCTACAGCCTACAAATTTCATTCTATGTTTATACAGCCTATATATGTGACTAGTAAAAATTCGGTATTTCAGTTTGTTTTGATTACTAGTGATGCTCAAGTTTGCATCTGCATGGGCTTTTATCTGAAAGCAAGCACGAAGAAACTTTTCTCTTTACAGTTCTTCAACTTTCGAGGACTACTTCTATGCCCACTCATAGATTGGCTGTAGTACGACAACCGAAGTGATTACTAATTTTTTTAGGGAGGCTTTTAGTAGTTGTAAAATATTGAGTACCAATGGTAGCTTGCGACAAAATCGTAGCTATAAAACCATTTTTCTTCAAGGCCATACTTGCTCTCTAACAAAAAAAAAAAAGAGGCATTTGTTGAATCAAGATTTTTTCACAGACCTGGTTATTTTTATACCATATAAATTTTTTTTCAACTGGGATTCGGAACCAATGCCTCCATGGGGTGGTTTTTTTTCCGCAGCGCCTAGGTGCGACTCTGTTTTGATTGCATGTATGCGAGTACAAACCTTGCGATCGGCATAATTGATGCCCACAACTAACGCGCCTTAATCACGTGCATGATGCACTACACGCACGAGCCCGACGCACACAAGAAGACTCGCTTGCCTTCACACACGCAGCAGCGTCCGCAAAAAACCGCAGGGTTTAGGTTCACATTGTCTTTTAAACGAAAGGCGGAACTGGCAGATTCGTAGGATGATCTATGGAGATTTTCATACAACTTGCAGAAACGAGTTGTGAGGGTTTGGGTAAAAATACTAAAGGGGGCGCAGAAAGGAGCAACAACTAGTAAAGAGTCTTTGATAAAAGAAGTTAGGTCCACAGCGCTCCTGTCATACTCCTTAAAAGTCTTCTTTTAAATGGACGTGACATCAACCCAATTGTATGTCATTACATAGTTACTTCTTAAGTATATGTTTTTGTATTATGGCGAACTGACATGGTTTCTACTGTGCGACCGGGTTTGTTAGCCAGGGGGCCCGGTTTATGCAAGACTAGGAAACGTTAAAACTTCGTCCCGGTGGGAAAACTAGTAGAAGCCAGAAATCAATGCTTAAAAAAAAATTATCGGCCACTAAAGCGAAATTACTGTAATGTAGTAAAGCTGAGGTTGAAAGACCTACACTTTGTAACATAAATTTGTTCCGATTTTGTGGTTTCAGTAACGATCTATGAAAGTTATCGTTATGCGAGTCGTAGATATAGAATCTTGACACAAACAAGCGGCTGCTAGATGAGCGTAATAATGCCGTTGAGCTTTCATGTTGTACCTGGAGGTATTGGTAAGAGAGACATTAAAATCTCCGACATGAAACCACCGCGCACTGCGCTCGCATATCTCGTCACGATCTTTTTTTCCCCTGGGCTGGGAGTTAAGTTGTCATATCGGTTTGTGGGATTAATGCACTTAAACAAATGTAGCAGCCATATTAATGCAAATCGGATTTGCTTTCCAGTTGTGAACCTTGCTTCTCACAAGAGTTTACCGCCATTATTAAGATACAAAATTACTATCAACGGCAGTGATAGTGATAGTAGTATGGGTTCTCCATAAGAAATGTAGTAAGTGAAAGACATAGGTCACTCAAGAGGGTTTTTTTTATACAGTTACAACTGCATTTCAAACATAATCTATAAAGGGGTGATAAGTTTTGGCAGATTTGGAAACTGGCTGTGTACTTGAGGCTTGTCAAAATTTCAGAAACTAAGACAATGACTCTATTCAGGCACAAGGTTAATGCTCTCTTTGGTATAGACAAAAATTGTTCTTTTTGGACCCTCGTTGTACAACTTCGAGAAAACGATCATGCTTCAATGGGACTGGTTGTCTGAGATGTAATGTAATAGCAAAAGAGAGTTTATTCTTTTTTTTTTTTAGTCTCAAACCGGCGTAAGCATTGAGTGGAGTTGCCGCGATTAGATGGCACGATTGGTTTTTTTTTTTTGAATGCCAAAAGCCTCTAGACTTTTGCTATTCAAGACTTTTTTCTTTTTTAGAAACAGGCCCAGGGCAGTCGGGTAGAATCAAACGTTGGTATAAGCACCAACTATCAGTTTTTAAATGCGCAGTGCCCTTAAATTAAATTTAAAGGAGGTCTAGAGACTTGAAGTTCTGGAAAAGACAAAAACGGTCAGGGGAAAAAAAATTGAGGAAAAAAAAAAGGGGAAGGGGGAGAAGAGAGAAAAGTAGAAGGAAAACTGTTGCCCAGTGCTGCAATGTACTTGTCCCAACCTGATAATGATTTCCGTGGCGGTGGTTGCTGCTTGATTTTTCAAGAAGGCATGAATTCATGAAATGGCAACGGGGGAGAGTTAGATTTAAAATTTACTGTAGACATTCAGCTATTGAGACGCGTAGTTTTAGAGAAAAAAACGTGACTGCGGTCTAGATTCGGGGCACCTATACCCAGTTACTTGTATGGATGATTACATGCCATGTTTGTTTAGTGCTCACTCAAGTTTGAAATTCAAATTTATTCGTTAATACTAGTCCAGGCCAAATGAAAATTTGCGTTTTTCTAGGACAGTATGAGAGCAAACTAGCGTGTATTATATGTACACACGTTGGAGTTATTACTCAATTCTGGGGACATACAGGTTTCAAGCTAGACAGGAACGGCTTTGAGCTCTAGCAGGGGGGCCTGAACGACAAAGCGATTGAATCGACACTTTCATAGTTTAATTTTGGTTGCACCTGAATGATAAAGGCCATAGAGTTGTCAGTAACAAAATAGGCTGTTTGTGGCAGAGAAATCAGAGATCGATTACTTAGATTCCGACGTTTGAGCTACTTGATACTCATTACACGCAATCAAAAGCTAAGTCTGGTAACTGTGAACTTCAAATGATAGCACATTTCTTAAGCCACGAAGTGTTTCTTCAATTGTGGGGTCAAAATACAAGCCAAGCCAATGAAGGCACATGCTAAAAATTAAAAGTTTTAACACCTTCAGTAACAGTGTTTTTTTAAAAAAATAAAAAAGCAGTAGTGCCCACAGTTATGTGTTATAGTAGCCACTGGTTTACAGTTCTCCATAAATCAAAACATATTTATTACATGTATGTTTCTATATTAATTTTTAATTATCATTATGGTTAAAATTCACCATCAACAATGTATGGTAAATAAAGCGGCAGTGCAAAATGAGTGCTTGTGCATGCACAGTATAAATGAAAATTAATTACCTGGGCCATTTTTGTCTGCCCCAGTAAGGGCATATATTGGTTTTTTTTTCATTTGATCTCGATTAAAGTCTTTAATTCTATTGCCATCTTGACAAAATCTATATCTGGCTATTCAAACTAAAAAATATAGCAGAGAAGTTAGTTGAAATTTTTCATGCTTAGCTTTTTGCCATTGAACAAACTAGTGCTTTTAATTACATACTCTCAATCACATGTTGAATTCTTCAAACATTGAGCTGGCGATTAAATGGATAAATAAAAACCCCGAAAATCCCAGCTCAAATCTACATTTACTATGGGACCCTTTTCGGGAACCATTGCGCCAGTCTTAAACAACTAAATTCTATCAGAAAATCGCATCTTTGTGTACTGCATATTTTATGCTATGTGTTGTTTTTGACAGAGCTCCACCTACAATTAGCCAATAGAAAAGTATTGCAGCAAGCCATGTCTCTGAACCAAAAAAAAAAAAAAAGATAACGATAACAGGTTGTTTAAATGGAGATGGTAAAAAAAAAACGCGAAAATGGTGGCTCACACGGCTCCAACGCAAATATTTTTTTACACAATATCAATGTGTATACGCTCAGTGCTTTATCTTTACGCGGCGCCATTTCAAACTATACAGAGAGCCAACGCGATAACCCTTCTAAAAAGTCTTTTGTGTTTACTCCTGCCGTCGCGTAGGAACATGCTTTTTTATTTAAAAAAGGAAACGGCGCGACCACAACAATTTGAAGTGATTGCATCACCTTTTCATGTGCAGAATTACTTGGTTGCTAAAAACTATATCATACAATCACTCAATGCCCCCAAGGGCATTCACGCTTTTGAAAACATGACAGGAACAAACCAATCTGGGAGGGGAAAAAAAATTTAAGCCTAGGAGTGTTGCTTGAAAAAACCGTGAAAACGAAAAAAAAAAATTCAAACAAACAAAAAAACTTGATGCTGTAATTTTTTTTGTTATTGTTGTTGTCTAAAATATTTTTTAGATGCGCTGAAATTACGCATTCATGTCGATACTATGTGGAGAAAACAACCGCCGCCAAAAAAGCAAATGGAACACATCAGTCCCTTTGCGCGTCTACACACATCCAAACTTACAAAAGCGGCCGCAGTAGCAGCAGCAACAGTATTCATAACGACAATACCAAGGACAATAGCTTTTATGGAGAAGAGCCTGCTGGTGACATAATCAATTCCAAAAGCAAGATGGTGAAGATATTCTTTGAGTGTTGTCAGTTGTTGACTTCATTGAGGCAGAACATATGAGGACACTAAGTATAGTTAGAAAAAAAAAACTTTTCTTTTTTTTTTTTGAGGATTTACACCCTTTCTCTATTTAACTTTAAAACAAGACCCGGTCGGAACCCGGGACACCAACAAAAAAAAAAAGAAAAAGAAATAGAAAATGCAGGGCTAGGAAAGTTTTTTGTGGTTGTTGCGAGCTTTGACGGGCTCAATATTCTAAATAAAGTTTAGTTTGTTTGTTTACAGTACATTGCATGCATAATATGTAAAAATTCCAGTTAAGTACCATAATTTCTTTTGTCAATCAAAAGTTTTTTTTTTTTGAAAAAAAAAATTATTTTATTTTTCACTTTTGTTTTATAATTTCTTTTTTCCTTTTTTTTTTTTTTTTTTTTTTTCCTTTTTTCGGATTTTCCTTTTCAACCTTCAAAGTTCACATACCGCAGTTGTAGCAGCCTGATAATTTTGATATAAAAATCTGGATGTTTCCTCAGGAATAAAAAGGAAAGAATTTATATCCAAAATTAAGAAAAAAAAAACTCTCTCATCAACATCAACAACAACCACAACATCAAGCATTTTGCACTTACCAATCCTATCAGTGATTAGTAAAACATCCACTTCACACATCATCAACAATGTCTCTTTCCAGATCCCTTACCCAAAGACTTTCCAACAAACTCCACAGATCAAATAGCGTCAAGCAACAGGAGGAAGAGCAAGACCAATTCGTTTCTATCAACTACAACACTGTTGAACAACCCAAGGAGCAACAGCAGCCCAAGACTCTCAAGAGAGCTGCTAGCATTCTCAGTAGAAAGGCTTCTTCCAAGGGGCTCTCGACTGTTCCCTCTGCCACATCTATTGCCACCACACCCGCAGCGCTCACTTCGCCCGCTTCTACCAAAAGCCACAAGCACACAGTTTCTGTTTCATCTTCAAGCTCCAGCTGCTACAGTGGTTCAATGGTCAGCAGTGTGCAAACTAATCTTGATGACCAGCCCTTTTACTCCCCTGTCGCTACTCTTGACATGCCTGTGATCAAGGACGAGACCTGCGAGGCCGATGTCGTTGCCATGAGAATTCTTGAAAAAATTGACAACGATGGAGAGCTCAACTGGACTCTCTAATCCTTCTCATTTTCTCATTCATCATCTTTTTGCATTCTCATCACTCTCATTAGCATCTGACATCTGGCATCTGAAATGTATTTGTTTTTTTTATTTTTTTCACGAACTATTTAACCACTTTTGACCTTTTTTTATTTAACGACTCATGACTTTTTTAACTATGTAATTCAAATCAAAACATATTATGACTTGAACCCTTTTTTAATCTTTTGAATCAATTTAATGACACTTGTAAAATCAAATGGATGGCATCAGGATATATTTTCAAGAAGGACCATTCTGTGCAATGTTGTTCAAGCCTTGTTCAAGCCTAAAATTTATGAGCTTCCATCTTGTTGCGATTATTATTCACTAAAATGTGTAAACACACAGCATGTTTCAAATTGGTATTTTACGTGTCTGAGATCTTGCTACTGAATATGTGTGTACTGACGCAATGTAGTTACCATTTTTTTAATCACCAAAAGGCACTTTTGGTGCTTTTTGTTTTTATTACTTTTGATTCACAGTCTTCACGCCTCAAACTTGATCCTGTATTCGCGTCATAACCCCTAGTTTGGGGCCATTTGTTCCTAGAAACAAACACTATATATACTATTCAAAAAAAAAAACTATTATGTACAAAAAAAACAAAAAAAACAAAAAACCAGAGTACTCTGATTTACTCAAAGACAGCACGCTTCAGACCGCACCAGAAGCCTGCCGCAGCGGTCATCAGACCTGAGGCAATCAGCATAGGCTTAACACCCTTTGTGCACTTAAATACCGCACCCGACAAAGCACCGGCAGCCAGAGAGTTCATATAGTCGTGCTTGCCTCTGTAGTAGCCAATGGACGAGTTGACTCCGTTGTAGACAAGGGTAAGGACACCAGCAGAGTTACCAAGGAAAGGTCCGCGTCTGGTGATGGCGTTGAGAATACCGTTGAGTCTCAGCTTAAAGCTGGCGTTGGCCGGCGAGTTGCGCAGACCCTCTGCGAAACCGTAGGCGCCACCGACCGTCAGACCAGTAAGATACACAGCACCAGTACCGTAACACAGGTCGTCGGTCCAGTCCTTGATGGGGATAACACCCTGTGCACCGGGCATGTTTGTAAGTGACTCGTCTTCAATGTTGAGGTACTCCAGACCTTTATCGAGACCAGCGAGCGGATGCAACTTGGTGGTATCGATAGGCGTGGACAGAAACGAGGAGACATCCTGCACAGAGGCAGGGTCAAATGCGAATGTAACTTCCTGAGTAGGCTTCTGAGCCTCTTCTTTCTTACCACCGAATATCCAAGACATTTTTGTGTGTGTGTGTGTGTATATGTATATGTGTTTGAGTGTCAGAAGTGTGGCGGGGGAGGGCCGAGGATCGATGCTTGTTGGTGATTTGAAATGAGTTGGTTGTGGAGGAGAAGGGAAAATTTTTTAATAATTTTCACTTGGATTATGTCAGACGGAGAGCCGGTGGAGTGCCGAAAGCGGAAATCGGTGCAAACTTTTTTAAAGTGAAGCAAAGTGAAGAGTCAAAAAGAACATTCTGGCGGCAACGCGGTTAACTGGTTAAGAACATTATGATTGGTTGTAATCACCCTAACCCATAAATACCAATAGTAAAGAGTTCTTCATATTGAGAGAACTATAGTAAAAGTAGCATAGGAATCTTTAAAAATTGTTGAGACGCAGTCAGTTTGATTAAAGAAAAAAATTTGAAAAGAAAAAAAAAAGAAACACAACTGATTTGAGTTGTCTTGTTGAAAATGAGTACGATAGCTAATTGTCAGGACCATAGACAAGAAATTTAGAAAGAGCCTATGTCGACGCGCATAATTTTTCAATTAATATTCCTATTTAGGAAAAACCCGACACGTTCATCAAAAAAATTTAAAAAAAATGAAAGAAAAATAAACAAACAAAAGATCAGAAAATTTCTTCTCTTTCTCTTGTTCCCTTCTCCTGATCCCTTTGCGTTATTCTCCGTTACCTTTGATCTTCATCTATCATGTCATCGCCAAACTCAAATCCTACTAATAACAATAACAACAGCAACAACAACGCGCGACGATTTAACTCGTCATCGCCGTTATTTTTTTCGTCGTCGCCGGCACCTTACGAAGACCCGGGTACTAATAGAAGCGCTGCCACACCACGGCAACCGAGCCAACTGCGAGAAGGTATACATTATTTTGTCTTTCTGTACTATTCATTACTAACAAATATATAGTGTCTTCACCTCTAGCCTATTCCTCCGATGGTATTACCCCCAGATCATTTCACTCCGAGCGGACAGATGCTACGCCTCGGCCCGCGCGTCAGCGCAGAGGCGATATCTTCTCGTCCGAGGTCAACACGCCCCGCCGTGAGGTTCCCAATTCAGACTTTGGCGAGCCATCATCGCATCACACTTACTCTATGCAAGATGGTGACACTCCTATGGCCAACCCCGATGAGCCCGTTCGCGTGATTTGGGGCACGAACGTTAGCATTGCTGAAGCCCAATCCACGTTCCGTGAGTTCATCCTGGGTTTCAAGGAAAAGTACCGTATTAGAGCGGACAACGGCACCATTGAGCCTGGTGAGGGTGAGAACCTGGTTTACGTCAACATGCTTAATCAGATGCGTGTACTGGGTCTCACCAATTTAAACCTCGACGTCCGCAACTTGGATGCTTATCCGCCTACCAAAAAACTTTATTACCAGCTAATCAACTACCCACAGGAAATTATTCCCATCATGGATCAGACCGTCAAAGACTGTATGGTGTCACTAGCAACGGAAAACGGCAACATATACCACGAGACGATTGAGATGGAAATAGAGTCCAAGATTTACAAAGTCAGGCCGTACGGTCTTGTCGAGCAAAAGGGCATGCGCGAGCTCAATCCCGGTGATATTGATAAGCTTGTTTCGATCAAGGGTCTTGTTTTGCGTGCGACTTCAATTATCCCTGACATGAAGGAAGCCTTTTTCAAGTGCTCTGTCTGTAACCACACAGTATCCGTCGAGATCGAGCGCGGCACTATTGCCGAGCCGACATCGTGTCCCAGACCTGTCTGTTTATCACCAAATTCCATGGAACTTGTGCACGTTAGAAGTAGTTTTGCCGACAAACAGGTGGTAAGATTGCAGGAAACCCCGGACTCTGTGCCTGATGGACAAACTCCTCACTCCGTGTCGATTTGTGTCTACGATGAACTCGTGGACGTCTGCAAAGCCGGTGATCGTGTTGAGATCACTGGTATTTTCCGATCTGTTCCTGTCAGAGTCAACTCAGTTCAGCGTATTATTAAAAATCTTTTCAAAACCTACATTGATGTTGTTCATATCCAAAAGGTAGACAAAAAGCGTATGGGTATTGACGTTTCGACCGTTGAGAACCTAGAATCTCAGTTTACTCAAAATCAGAGAGAACAGCAGAAAAATCTACACGCGCAGGACGTCGAAGAGATTAGACAGATTACTTCTGAGGAAGTAAACAAAATTAAAGAGACTGCTGTTAGACGCGATGTTTACGAGCTGCTTTCTAGATCGCTTGCCCCCAGTATCTACGAGCAGGACGATGTTAAAAAGGGTATCCTGTTGCAGCTGTTTGGTGGTACAAATAAAACTTTTACTAAAGGTGGTTCGCCCAGATACAGAGGCGACATCAACGTCTTGCTTTGCGGTGATCCCTCTACTTCTAAATCGCAGCTACTTCAGTACATCCATAAAATAGCACCTAGAGGTATTTACACTTCCGGTAAGGGTTCTTCAGCCGTCGGTCTCACGGCATATGTGACAAGAGACCAGGAGACTAGACAACTTGTGCTTGAATCTGGTGCGCTGGTTCTTTCTGATGGTGGTGTTTGCTGCATTGACGAATTTGACAAAATGAATGACTCTACAAGATCTGTTTTGCATGAAGTTATGGAACAACAGACGGTTTCTGTAGCCAAAGCAGGTATTATCACAACCCTCAATGCCAGAACCTCGATCTTAGCGTCTGCGAACCCTATTGGTTCCAAGTATAACCCTGATGTGTCTGTGATTCAAAACATTGACCTTCCGCCAACCCTGTTATCTCGTTTTGACTTGGTGTACCTTATGTTAGACAAGGTCGATGAGCGGACTGATCGTCAGCTAGCGCGTCATTTGGCTTCAATGTATCTCGAAGACACCCCCGAGAACGCCGCCCAAAGCGAGATTTTGCCAGTTGAGTTTCTTACACTGTATATCTCGTACGCTAAGCAGCACTGTCACCCGCGTATCACACCTGCGGCCAAGACCGAGTTGGTTAAGGCTTACGTTGACATGCGCAAATTAGGTGATGATGTGCGGTCATCCGAGAAGCGCATTACAGCGACTACCCGTCAGCTGGAAAGTATGATTCGGTTGTCGGAGGCGCACGCGAAAATGCGATTGGCACAGGAGGTCACTGTTGACGACGTTCATGAGGCCGTTCGCTTGATTCGCTCCGCCATTAAGGACTACGCGACTGACCCGCGCACAGGCCGCATTGACATGAACATGGTCCAGACGGGTACATCTGCAAGTCAGCGTCTGCTGCAGTCGACGCTGAAGGATGAACTTATAAAGGTAATTGACGGCATGACCAACGACGGCTCCAATGTGCCTTACGTTGATGTTGCCAAGAAGCTTGCCGATGTCTACCCCGAGGCGCTCTCGTCAATGGAGATTGGCGATGCTATCCGTAACCTCGCACAGGAAGGTGCTATTACAGTATTTGGCGAGGGCCGTAACAAGAAGATCCGCCGTGTCACCGGCCAGACCTAGGTAGACCGGTGTATACCCTTAATGAAAGATGTGGATTTGGTTTATATTTATTTGATGTTTTTTTTTTTGTTTTCTTGTGAGTGATTTTTGGTATATTTGTTTTTGTAATTGAAATGTTTGTTTTATGTGCGTCACAATCCCGGTTTTTTCTTTTACACTACCTGAAATCTTGTGAATAACTAGTTTTTAAAACATGACCGACTTCGTCGCAAAAAGTAGGACTCTGAATAAGTTAAATTTTTAAAAAAACCCTAATTTTTTTCTGCAAACCATTGGCAATTTTATGTGATATCTGTCTACAAGATTTTTTGTTTGAGGAAAAGAAGGGGGATTTGTGACTTGTCTTTTGATCATGAACCAAGGCAAAATCCGGCTTTTTTTTTTTTGTCATCATGCCCTACTGCCAGACGTATACTAATTTAAACAACAGAAAGTATTGGATTTCAAAAAAAATTGATTTTTGTCGCGTCATCAACTCTGGGCTAAACTAGAATCATTTGACACATGATTTGGGCTTATGCGACTGGTATGACATTGGAACTTTTCCCTCTATCAACTCAGTTTATCACTGATTAGAACTGGTCATGAGCTCACTACAAAACCAAAAAATATAAAATTCTCAATTTACAGGGTCTTTATGCAATATTTGAACTCAATCTAGATTGAAAATCATTTTATAGTCCTTACATCAAAAAGTTTAGACATACAAAAACATTATAACAAAATATATACAAAGAAAACTTTTATTCAATAACATTTGTCTCTAAGAGACTCTCAAAGTAGCGCTCTCAACGCGCGCAAGTGGTTTCAGCATTTGATGACACCAGATTCCCCATGTACTGCTCCATGTGTCAAGAGAAACCTGATGGGCAAAAGCTATTAGATGACATTTTATAGGAGCACTACTACCAATTGGTTTTTTAAAGCTTCATGTGCGTAGACAAAAAAAAAGGATTTTTTTTTCCGCTTGGGAAGTTGGGTGGACGCTACTTCTACGATGGGCACAAAGCGGAAGAGAGTGATCGGGAGAAAGCTTCAATCCAGTGAGCTACGCCTGGTATTCGTACAAGATTTTTTTTCAAAAAAAATTGAAACAAATACAGATTAGAGATGGCATGTTTTACCTGCTCACACGCACCAGAAAATCTGAGGTCTAGGCCCGGATCTGCGACACGGTGGACAAAAAAAAATTTAAAAACCTAAAAAACATTTATTTTTTGGCTATAATATATCCTACCCGGCCTTGGCCGGGAACTGAACTATGGCCGATCGGTTGTTTAACATGACCTTGTTTCAGTATCCAGGGTAGCATGCATAGATTTGATTTTGAAATGCCAAAAACTTAAAGGACATCTGCTCTTTTAATATTGGTCGCGTGTAAGTGAAAGACTCATAAAACTTAGAATGGGGGTCAGAGATTTGAGATTTTTTTTAAGCTTTAATTTCCTGTGTTTGGATATAGAGCTGTGGTATGCAAAAGGTTCTTAGATTAACATTAAACAATTCACTTTTAACGGCAGTATGCAACTTGGTAAGATGAAAGTACCTTTTGGAAAAAAAAAGTTAGCGGCACTTGCTATTGACCTTGACTAATGAAAATACACAAATTTGGAGAGAGCTGCTCTTGTGGGACGCCTCTTCATCTTTCCTTATTGATGAAAGTTAGACAACCAAAGGCTCAAAAAAACGTACTGCCAGAGTTAGATTAAAAATTTTGGGTCATGAAATCTCAAGGAATGATGCGTAACCACATGGAGATCCTGCATAAAATGAATCACCAAAAAAAAAAAAAGATCTTAAAGGAAGTAGACTAACAGTTAGCGGAATAAAAAAAAATTTCGAGGAATGTCAACTCCTTTTTAGGCATCGTATCTTGAAAAAAAAATCAGCCTACCATCTCGCCAACATTAAAAAATTGTGTTTTTCACCATTTTCAAACAAAATATGAGAAAGAAAAACAACATTAAAAGGTTGTCTCATCTTAACAGTTGAATCATCTTTTTAAAGCCTGGTAAAAGGTTAAAATCTTGATGTTATGCCTTGCGCATTTTAAATCGGAGACACGTTACAGGCACCAATGACTTCATGCCATTTTCAGTGTACACGTGTGGTAGTTTTCATCGGGGAGCACAGTGAATCTTTTGTTCATGAAAGACGGCAGACCCGAGCACTTGACCCGCATGATTTCCGCAGCAAACAATGTGAGAGCTGCATAACTGCGTTGCCGATCAAAAAGTTTTCCTCGATGTAGTGCGCGCGCTTACCGCTCTGTGAATAGTGCAGCAACACTTGAAAGATTGAAAGATTGACAGCTGATTTTTTTTTTTTTTTTCGTTTGTTTGGCCATCTTTTCAAATAGTCTCTCCAACATATTGAAATTCATTTCAGGTCCCCGGATCTGCTTTGACTCACTGTAATTGCGGAAGCAAACCTGTTAAGAGCCTAGTGTCGATAAGCGATTATAATGATTTGCGGAAAAACTATGAGAGTTCCAAGAATTGTTTCTGGCTCAGAGTTTTGAATCAAAAATAAAAACTCAGTAAAATTGGACAATAACTCTGAGCTAACAACCATAACTCACATTTGCGAGTTCACAGTTGAGTTTTTAGAATAAAAACTAACACGCAATTTTGATAAACTTGAACATGGTTGATGTACGTGAATGGCTACGCTTGGGTTTTGGTGAAATATCAGGGCCCGAATGTGAAATACGGTACCTGGGGAGGGGGCAGTTTTCATTTTATGTCAACCGTTACTGTTGTGTTATGTAGCAAAAATTAAGCGAAACGACCAGCCTTTGAACCCAAAACATACTGACCGCACTGGTATCAGCATTCACCAAAAAATTGAATTTTGTGCCGATTTGAAAACCTGCCATTGAATCTGGAGTTTAAATTTTTTTTGAATGCAGGACCTTTTACTTCGGAAACGCGGGGGCAGCCGGTAACAAGACTTTAACTAAGGTCATCTCATATAACGAATGTAAATGGACCACGAGCCAAACCTAGTGTTTAGACTACTTGAAGGCAACTATATAGAGAATTTATTTCGTGATGTAAAAAAGTTTCTTAAATTTATTCAAAGTGTGACAAAAATGGCAGTCTACTTTCATACTACGTTCAAAATTTAAATTAAATTTTATTAGGACACGCTTAAGGGGTGAACTCTTGGTGTTTTATTGTCTTCTTTAAATAAGCTATCAAAAGTTATAGCGACTTTAAACTGATTACAATGATAGCACTCACGTTCAAAGATTAGTAAAGACTAGTTTTGCACAGTGAAATAATTGACCTGTTTGTAAAACACAAGTTCTTGCAGAGTAATTTTTTGGTTATTATTTTTACTATTCTGAAGTTGTGTTGGTAAATACTGTAGAGCCTTCAAAAAAATGTAACATAAATCAACAACAAAAGAAAGAAATCTAAAGAGTTTGCAGAGCACTGAATTAGCTTGATCAAACCGCTTTTTTCAAAGTACAGAGATTCCCAAAAAAAAAAACCTCCTATTTCAAATTTTATTACCCTTAACACAGGAAGCACTTCGTGGGGACTCCGGCACCATAGAATGCTGAAACCACTTGTGCGCGTTGAGAACATTACTTTGAGAGGCTCATAGAGACAAATCTTTTTGATTTAATGTTTTTATACGATTTTAGTTAATTTGTTTTTGTTGTAAGGACATTATTTAGTTTTTTTTTTCTATTCTACCATGAATCTTTTTAACTGGAATCAAATTTCAATAACCCAGCATCGCTAAAGCATCATACATGCACAGTCCTTCTTAAATAACAGTAAATAGAAAAATTCAAATCATTTTATTCAAAGAGTTAAATTTTCAAAGGTTTGATGTCAGTGCGGAAATAGTTGTCATGGTATATTTACAATCCTCGTTGTCAAGCATGTAACTTGTACTGACTCGAGAAAAAAAAAAACAAGGACTTCATGAAAAAACCAAAAAAAAGCAAGTTGTGGTATTACAAAAACCACAGCAAACAATTCTGCACTTACAAAAACTGTTAAACCTACGTATTAAGTCTTTTTGTAACTACCTTCAAAATATCGGTTTTTGTTAATAGTAACAGCACAGTCGCAGTGTTGCTATTTGGCCAGCTACAAATCTTTCTATCACTTGTTAACTTGCTTTATTCAATCGTCTGCTTACGCCATAAAAACAAAATCTTTAGCTTTCAACAAGAAGTTCACTATTACATACCCCATATTTGATTAAGTACACATTGCGTATTAAATACTTGCCGTTTATGTTCAGCCGCCAGCTTTCCTATTTATCACCTCCTCCAATATACACAGAAACCACAGACTGGCCCACAACACATGAGAACATCACTGAAGCCTCTAATGGTTACCCTCTACCACCATCTATCTCATTACCAGAAGAAAGCGAGTCTATTCCGCCGTACTATGTCAAAGGTACAACATTGAGCCGTCTACGTATTCCCGGCTATCGAATGCGTATCAATTTGCACGCCCCACCAGAACACTATGATGTAGGAGATAACATTTACGGCAGTTTGACTATTACGCCACACAAAAGTTTTAAAGTCAAATCATTGAAAGTGCTGCTCAAACTCTGTGGCAAGGTGCCTCATACCGTCTCTAAAAGCAAAAATAGTGATACAAGCGATAACACGTTTGTTATAATTGCTTTCACAGAGATAACACTTGGGATATTACCCGCGAACGGTGAAATGTTGCAAGGCAAACAATACAAAGTGCCTTTTACACTGCAGGTGCCATACAATTTGCCATTAGCGTGTTGTTCTCAAAGAGTTGTCCAGCACACGCGACTACCACCCAGTCTTGTGGGTCAAGCTAAATCTAGACAAGCTGGACGGTATTTTGTAGAGAGCCTGCTAGTCGGTGCTGGGGATCTTTCTAAATCACAAATTCTTTGTGCAAGCACAGGTGTATCTATTCTTCCATCCTACACCATTTTCCAAAGCTACGCGGATATGACCAACTGTAAAAGCACAGTTACGCTGCCTGTGAATCGTTTTCTAGCACATCGCGCACCTGCCGGCATTCTTGCCATTAAAATCAACGCTCTGCCTGACCTGGAACTTTCACCCAGTACCAGCGCAGGCGGTATTGTTTCTGTTGAGATCTCTTTTATTCCAAATTCAAAGTATAATACACCTCCACCTGAAGTTAAAGGCGTCACTTTTAGGTTGCACTGTAAAACAGTGCGTAGCAAAACAGGTGAGTTGGCCGCGTTCCCCTGCGAGCTCTGCAAAAATCTTAAAGTTAGTAGCAAAAAGATTTGGTTGAAATCAGTCAAGCCTGTTTCAAGTTTTTGGAAATCCCAAGTCATAAGGCCTGAGGTGGGGGTCAGTTGTGAGTATAAGGCAAGCATCCAGTTACCATTACAGCTTCCAACTCCTGCAGCAAAAGATAGGCACGCCCTAGTGCCTACATTTGATTCATGCTTTATTAGCCGCCGTTACGAGCTTGAAATTAATTTATGCCTAAAAAAAAAAGGCACTTACAAACTGCGTGCGCCGGTCACTGTTGTTTTTTCGCAGACGCCCCGCTCGCATGCTCTGTTTTCGCCTGCTGCCATTGCCGCTGGAGACGGGCTTGGGCACAACAACCTTCATAGAGTCATCAACGACGGAATAAGCAGTACAGCTTTTGCTACAGCGCAGCGTCACAGAGAGTATCGCCCCTTGGGTGACAGGTATGTGGCCGCATGGGAGTTAAAAAGTAGAGAAAGAAGACACAGCCCGCCCATGGCCTCTAATGAAGCACCTTGAGGGTCTATAAACGATAACCATCTTTTCCAACAGCATTGCTCACTATAATAATCAGTTAATTCGTTTTAAAACAAAAAGCCAAAAATTAAATGTCATTAGCATGACAGTATGACATCTGTAAACAATACTGTAAATTGTGGAGCTGAAAAATATCACTTGGTAGTCACACACATGCATGAATTAGTAGTGGGGAAGAAGCAGATCAAGGAACGCGAACACACTGTAACCGCAACGGCCCTATGTATCCAAAAAAATCTAAAAAAATTGAATTTTTTAATTACCAATAATTCATTGAAGTTGATAGGTGAAAAATTTTTGATGTCAAAATAATTATTAAAAGGATTGAAGATTGAAGATGTCTTGGTGACATGGATAGTTTTCCTTGTTGCGAAATATGACTTGTTTTCACAGCTCTAAGTCTTATTTTGCAACATAATTTTTTGAAAGTTGAACCCAGCCCTGTCATATCAATGGCAATTGCTATCATTTGTTTAATTGCACTCAATTGTTAGTAGAATTTTTATTCGTCCCAAAAAATTATGAGCTTGATTTTAAATGCTTTATAGAATTTAATTACACACCCTCTTTCTTCTATTCAGGCAGCACCACAAGTGGCGGAGTGTGTTGTTTTTCCAAGTCGCTTCTGGTCTTCCATTTCTTTTCTATATCTTGCACTATTTTTGTAAATAAGCTCTGAGTTTTTTTGTGCTTCGTGCGCCTCTTCTATCTCAAGTTCCTGAAGCTCTATAGAGAGTTGCGCAATATAGTCATCTTTTTCTTGTTCAATTTCCCGTTGCTCTTTAATTTGACGCTGAATGTAAGCAGAAAACGCAGCTTCAGAGATAGCCGTTGACTTTAGGTGATTGTCAAGCATTGCGATAGCAGTAGTGCAAATGGTACTGAGACGATTGGCGTAATCACAAGGATCGCTGGAGATATGGCTCAAAGTTTCGTAAAGTCGATTTATGGAGTCTGAGCTGTCAATATCAAAAAATCTTTTGAGTAGGTTTTGGCCCTGGTCATAGCACTCACGATAGAATTGAGCCACTATTTTTCTGAATTCATTACAAGATTCCGTGCTATTGGCTATTTTTTCCATTTTTGACAGAGCTTGAGAGTCGACTATAACAGCAGTCCATATCTTAAAAAAATGGGTCAAATCTATTGTATTGGTAACCAAACCCTGTTCTTCATTGAACGCTGGTAGACAAATTTCCCCAGCAGTGTGTCTTTTAATTGATGACTCCATGTCTGTTAACCTGTTAGAAAGATTACAACAAGTGGCTTGGATCTGGTTGGTGAAAAGATCACCTTTTTTTTCTAGAGCCTTTTTCATTTCTTCTACCGTTTTTTTAAGCTGATCCTTTTTTTTCAACTTTTGGCTGTTTTGAAATTGAACTTCTTTTTGCGAAACTTTTAGTAAATCAAGTTTATAGTTGTTGTGCTCCAACCTCTTTGTTTTCTCGTAAAGTGCTAAACGTAAATCTTCAATCTCTTGAGCAAGAGATTTTCCAGCAGAAAATAAACAACCAAGTTTTGTATAAAGCTCTTCAACTTCGTCAAATTTTAGGTTGGACTCAGTAGAAATAGAACTTTTGAAATTGTAGTTCGTGAATCTGTTCTCATAGCTTTCACTGAAGAACCCAATGTTTGACGGTGTGTTTGATAAACTTGAGCCTGAAGTTTTTTGCTCAAGCAAAACAGAATATTCATGGATATTTTGCTCTTTTTCGCTCAAACAAATTTTCATGATTTCCAATTCTTTTTCAGAATCTAGTTTTTGCATTTTCATAAGAAAAAGTATTTTTGCAACCTTTTGACAGTGTTGAGATCGTATACTTTTGAAAATTTGAGATTCTTGGTTGCTGTCCTCCCTGTCAAATGCATTCCAAGGTTTTAATGGCTTAAGTGCACATAGATTTGAGTCTAATGGCCCTGATTGTGATGTCTGATCAATATTTGAGCAGAGGGGGTTACACCCTTTACTAACTATGGCAAGAGATGATTGAGTCTCGCTTGCACTGGGAATAAGCGTTTTAGAAGAGTCGCATACATCGTTGAGCTTAGTTGGAAACAGTGGAATCACAGGGCTGACAGGTACTGAAAAAGATGCAAATTTGACTTTTTTAGTAGCAATAAGAGACTCAGAGCTTGCTGGAACTATTGACACAGTAGATGAAAATCTAGATTTTGAAAGATCATTGAGATCTGATTCAGTTATTTTGTTCAAAGTAGGTGCAATATGATTGGTTTCGACACAGGGCTGAGAAACTGAACTGTAGGAAATAATCCCAGACGAGGATTTTGGTAAAATTTCAGGGACTTCAGTCTTTATCTTTGTATGTGCAGAAACTTTGGTTTTTGATTCATTGGCACTCGAGCTATTAGAAAATCTTTTCAGTGTTTCATGATGAGTTGTGTTGTTAACCACCAGTGGAGTCTCATTGCTGTTTTCAGTCAAATTAATTTCAGTCACTGGCGCAAGAGCACTGGGTTGGCTGCAACTCCTTACTACAATAGTGCTGTGATCACCATAAAAAAGTAGCTCTTGTGGTGGATCTACAATTTGAGTGGTAGTGGGAAGAGTTTCTACAGGACCTGCAGTTGTTGGAGTAAAATCAAGCGTAAATGATGTGGTGAGATTTTCAAAAAATTCTTTGAGGTTGCCGAAACTATCCGACTCTTTGACGACATCCAATTTGAAAACATTGGATGCAGGTTTTTGCTTGTCTGGTGTGGTTGAGTGTTGCTCACAGTTTTGAGTGGTAGAAAATGGACTCTTTGGAAAATTCATGGTAGTGAGATTTTGGTTAAAATCGAGAGATTCTATAGAACTATGATTGATGCCTCCCATAACACTGTGTATTTGCCCAATGGAATTATTATCAACATCTGTAGATACACTAGTAAGTACTTTTTTGTCCATAAAATTAATTTTTTAAATAATTTTTTTATCATACTTATAATCTTTCTCGGTAGATTGGACTTTTCCTCAACTGGCATCTGCTTCATTCTGTGGTGTATAAAAGACGGACAATATCTAGTTCTTTTTTTCATTTGAATTTTTGTAGTTTTTGACTTGACAGAGCGCCTGTAGCGATGGATTAGTTGTTTCATCTTGCTTCTTTGGTGTGAATTAGGGGCAATCGGTTCAACGCCGACTGGACACATCGTTAAGCAATTGAATTTTTAAAGCTTTAGTGAAATCTAGTAAATAATCAGAGTAAAATTGTAAAAAAATTATAGATAGCTTCAAGCTGATTAAAAAAGCTAATTTTGTTTGCAACTACAAATTTGAAAATACTTTTGTTCAAAATCACAACTAGGCTGTAATGTGCTTCTATTTTTAAGTCACAAGCAACAAATTCTATTTTCACAGCGCCTGCAAAAAAAAAAAAAAAAAAAAAAAAGAAATGCTCACCATTACAAAATTAACACTTTTATTGATTAAAAAATTACTCGCTTATTTAAATCAGACTAATTATCAAAATGTTTTACTAAAGAAAATAATTTTAAAAAAAATGTTACATAAATTAAACAATAGAAAATTGGGATTTGGATTTGATAGTTGCGAGGAAAGCTTCAAATTTGGTTTTTTCAGCAATTTTTCTGAATTAAATCTCGAATTTGGTTTCTGTCTCTGGTATTTTTATCTCTTTTCCCAAAAACTGAAATTAACCACAATAACGCTGGCAGAATTGTGCACACTAAATTTCAGTTTTCATTTGAGAGGTGACTTTGGTGTTGCACTGAAAAGTAAAAATAGGGCAACAATAGTATCTTCAACACTATGAATAAGCCAAAAAAAAAAAAAAAAAGGAGCTTTTCTAGCCGGGTGCCATTGTGATTTCAGTGAAATCTTCAGGCGACTATTTTTTTATTTTAGAACAGCTTTGGCAACTATTTCTGTCCAAAAAACTGACAAAAAAAGCTTTTTAGATTTTGAAAACGATAGAGTAACTCATTTATATCTTAATAAAGGTGATCCATGACCAAACTGCATCAAACAGGGAACCCCACGTAAAAGTGAGTCTGGTACGTAGTAAGTCCCACGTACGTATTGTCGACAAAAATTATAGTGCCTGCCATAGCGATTATCGGTTGATTTTGTAAGGCCATGTTACCCTGACACGGGGCTGTACAAAAGACATTGGGCAGCTCAAATTTCACTTTGGTACAAAGAAGACACTAGAAACAAGGAAGAGTTACAGGTGCTTGTACGTATGTAATTCAAGAAAATCCGTGTATGACGCTAAGAAATTAAGAAAAAAAATAACTCAACATCGCAACAACTCATTGAAAAAAAATTAAACCATTGAGCCATCCAACCATTCATTTATCTATATAAAACTACCTGTTGTAAAAAAGATTTCAAGCTTTTAGAGAATTTGGATTTTTCTAATACTTTATCAACCAACGCCAGCTGCCCAGGATATCAGACACAATTTGCAATAGTAAAACTTTTAGTGTATAAATTTTTTTTAGCAATACTCTAAGACTTTTAAGTAATTTGCTAATAAAAGTTACAAAAGAAACTGGCTCTAAATTAATTTGCCAACTGGATCTAAAAAAACAGGCTTTACCATTGACTCATCACAAGCTAATAATAAGCTATAGTTAACAGCTATAATTGGAGCTTTCTGACTGTAAATATTCGCTATGTATTTCCCCCGTTTTTCCTAATTGAACACTGGCTTTAAACTTTTTATAGCTCAGGCCCTATTAACAAGCTACTATTATATGAAATGTGGTAAGTTTTTTATAAACTTGCAATTTTTCATTGATGAAGTGAAAAAAAGGCAAAGTCTCAAAATTGCAAAGAAACTAAATAGGATTGAATGCTGTATTAGAAAAGTCCTAATTCTCTAAAAGCTTGAAATCTTTTAAACAACAGGTAGTTTTATTTACATAATTGAAAAGTTGTATGCCTCAATGGTTTAGGTTTTTTTTTCCAACTGTAAGCTCCCATGTAGTCTGTGGCTGAGATATTAGTTTTTAAAAGTCAATTCTTGCACCATTATCTTTAAAAGAGCAGAAAAACTTGACGTAATGTACTCACTTTTGTACAAGATTTTCATACTTTTTAAAAAGAATATTTGTCAGACTGTAAATTTTAGCAGTCATGGTAATTTTTAACTGCACTTAAATCATTTTTTTTTTTGTTTTTGTAGCCCTGTTGCGACCAGCTTATTTCTTCATACCAAAAAAGCACCAAGACTCATCGTCTTTTTAGATTTTTTAAAAAACTTATGTTAACAAATACTGGTGTGTCACAAATTGCATCAGATTTTGATAAAATTTAAGCGTTTTGTGGTTCTTCGATTTTTTTGCTTTTTAAAACTATAGAAAGTAATGAAATAAGTAAAATAAAAATTGGAAAGTAAATTTAATAACGCTAATCTAAGAATGGGTGAGTCTTTAAAAAAAGATTTTTTTTGTTTTTTGTAATTGAAGTTACAAACAAACAATGAATGTGCTTTTGAAAAATTAGATTATTCAAATCGATATGGTATTGGTTTACGCATGTATTAAAAGCTTCGACAAACACTGATACAAGATATTCTATGGGTCTATCCACATGTTAAGAGACGTTTGGAAAACTCAACACCCAGTTGACCAGTATCAGAAATTGGAACTTAGTGAATTCTCGAAATAAACTTCGCAAACTGAGAAGTTTATCAGCAAAAAACGTGGAGTAAGAAGTTGAAATAAAACTTGGTTACTGTACCAAAGTCTTTTTCAGTATGAAAAAACCTCGAGGCAGTGCTTTTTGTTCGTGTGAGTCAACAATTAGCAGCCTATTAAAATCCTTTTTAGAATTTTATGTACAAGATTAAGCATTCAAAAGATGTCGACAATGCACTCATCAGATGGTTCCAACACTTGTAGTTCTTATCTGAAGTCAGGTGTGTTTAGTTATCAATTGATACATGTAATGATAAAATTCCCCACCGTAAACTCGTTTAACAATACAAAGGGCTATCTGCGATAGGTTGCCAACAAATACAAGTTGAAGAAAGACACTGTGGTACTATAGAGATGTTGAATCACTATGATTTTCTGGGTATTGAGCTCTCCACCTTGTAGTCAGCCGTTCATGATGATAAACTAGAGGTTGGTGACGCTTGAAAATTGATTTAGAGTCTTCGGAGTCTCCTACAGCTTGTGGCTTGGCTTGGTTGTCAACCACCTAAAAATGCCGTTTTGTAAAAAAAACGGCCATGAACGGAAAACAAGCCGACAAAGTCTATTCAAGAAAAAAAAAAAAAAAAAAGCCGTTGCAAAAACAAGGACAAACATGTAATATCTCTGTGTTAGTTCTGGTTTCCACTTTTTTTTATTTTTCAAATTGAACAAAAGAAAAATTTAGAGAGAAAAAAAAATTCATAACCAGCTTCACGGATGTTTGATTTTTAGCTACTGTAGCAAAATAAGATTGCTGTAGATGTGTGATTGGGAGAAATGTGTTTAACAGTAAATTTTGCAGAAAAAAAAGTCAAAATTCCTCATCGCTAAACCAGTTCCAATCACTGAAGCTCAACCCAGACCAAAAAAATTCATTGAAGCCAAATACTTTAAAAATATCTTTCATTTTCATCTAGAAAACTCCATAGTGAGTCACTTAGATAAATTCGGCTATCCATTTTCAAGAAGTTTTAGGAGAACTTTTACGTAAGAATTTCACGAGGAAAAAAAAACACCCCACGAAAAAAACAAGGTTGACAACAGCCAACTTTAGATTGCGAGTTGGATTGCTGTCACAACGGCGCTTTTTGACTTTTAACCAGTTGTCGATAGCTGAAAATAAAAACTACCAAACTCCTTATTTTGTAGTTTAAACTACAGATAGTGCTCTTGTTCGATAATAACTAGCAGTTAAGTATCGGATGGGTCTTTCGTGTTCACTTACCTTATGCTGATGCTTCAATGACCTTTAGAGATTTAAAGTTTTCGACGTTGTAGGTTTCCGCAAGGAAAAAAAAAAAAAATTCCCATTCGGCAAGATAACTATGGCAAAACTTGTCAAAACCTGCTGTTATTCTAATTATTGGTTACTCGTTTAAATCTTGAAATTCTTCCTTGTAGCAAAACCAGTATTCTCAATATAAATAAGAAAAAATATGTACCTGTATAAATATATCTGCATTCCCTTTGAAAGTCATCCAGATTAATTTTTCACAACCCCACAAGGCACTAATTTTTGTTTCCAAGTCACTATACCCACTTCACAGTCAGCAATACTATCTATGACAATAGAAACCGCATCACCCCCAGACTACATTACACATGAGCCAGAGGAGCTTCCGCCCTACTCCACTGGTATCGAGGTGAATTCTACAGAGTCAGAAATAAGCCACTTTGAAATAAAAATTGATATCTCTAACCCACGTGATGTCTACGACATAAACGACATTATCTGCGGCACTATTAAGTTCAGTCCACCCAAGCCCGTCACCATTTCAAGTGTTTACGCCATTATAGAGGGCAAGGAGCGCACACGCCGCAACAGTTGGATGTACAGTAAATATGCTAAAAAGCACATCAAGCTTGCTTACTATATTCTACCCGCCATCCCTGACAACTTCGAGGTAACTCCAGGAAATGTTTACACGTTTCCGTTTATGCTGCAAGTGCCGGAGCTTCTGCCGGCAGACCATTCCAAATCCAATGACATTGAGCTTCTTAGAATCCCGCCAAGCGTTGACTCACGCTCCGGAATGGAGGTCTCTGAAGTCAATATTCAGCAAAAAACTGCTAGCATCAGCTATCATCTTGGCGCTTGTGTCAAGATTAAGAAGTCTAACAAGTTACTCATTAACAACAAATACCAGGCATTTAAAACTATACAGATTGCCCCGTCCTACTCGCTTACGACTAAAGACGTTGCACAAGTTGCTAAACATTTGTATACAGCGCACAAAGTTGTCAAGACAAGTCTATTGAAAAAGTCAGACAAAAGCAGGATAAGTCTGACGCTTGGTCGTGTCGAGGCGCTATCCATTTTCGGCACCAGTGACCAACCGCAAACTTTGCCACTACACATTGCGCTAAACGCCGTACGCGAAAAAAACCTTGCTTCGGCATTTCAAATCCAGCGTATAACCATATGCCTTCTTGCGCACACGAATTTCATGAAAGAGGAATCTGAAACCTTGCAGCACGACGTTACCGATACCCTTACTCAAAAGTTTACACTACCGCCGCTTCTCTCACCGCACGTCAACTGGAAACCTTGTAGTAGCAGTGGGAATGGTGATGCGGCTTACAATGCTAGTATTGATGTCCCTATTATTTTGCCTGTGAACTCGCGGCAGGTCGTGCCAAGCTTTGAGTCCTGTCTCATGTCGCGGCGCTACTCGGTCGCAATAACAGTTTTCTTCAAAAGCCATCGCGCTTTGATAAAGGTTCCTGTCAACATTGTCCGCAGCATGTTGAGCTATTATATTGCTCCTTACAGCGAGACAGCGGGCCTTGTGCCGCTCGCCGCGCCCTCCGAGTGGAATTACAGCGGTGCAGGAGTGCACCCAGAGCCGGAAGCAAAACGTGACGCATCAGCCAACCGTATTGTCTCTGCTATTGATGAAACTAACGATGTTATGATTTGAGTTTTTTACCTTTTTTTTTCTACGTCTTCTTACTTTTCCCCAATTATATTTATTTAATCTTAAAATATTTTTTATTTCTGAAAGTTTTTGCAACTTCGGTTATAACCGTTTTTGAACGGGATTTGTCTTCAAAAAACGGTTTTCAACCTCATGTTTTCAGTTGAAACTTTTTTTACTCCGACGCTATCGGTTTTTTTACTCAAGAGAACATTCAAATCTAAAATTTTTTGATTGAACAGTATACAATCAGATCAAATTACATAACATCGTGAAATAATAAATAAGATAGAAAAAAACATAACCAGTGTGTTAACACTTTTTTTGAATAGATTGACTACCTGGAGTATGATGGAAGACCGTGCTCAAGGTTCCGATCAGTGTCCATGAAGTCGTTCCTAGAACTGCGGTCCTTATCTGATGCAGATGTCATATCCATGTTGCGTGGGGGGTTCGGCGATACAAGATTCACTGGCACCTCAAGTTCAAGCGGGTAGCGCTCACTTTCAATTTTCACGGATACTAATAACGAGTAGACACGCGAGATATAACAAGACTCAAAGGTTGGCGGAACCAATGTAGGCAATGTCACAGGTAAATTGAACACAGTAGTGTTGGTAAGCTGGCCTGTGGTGATATCCTCCTCGCGTTTCCAAACAGGATTTGCCGGTGTAAACTTGCCCAAAACCAACATGGTTGAAAAGTCAAGGTTTCCTGGTGCGTAAGTCGCTGGCGGCGACGTTGTAAACTTCCCTTGCCCGGAATAGACAGTATACGACACCAATTTAGCCGTTAGGGCTGTGAGGGTCGGTGGAATGTTGTCACCACCAAACGATGTCAATAATACTGGCACGACTGTTGAGGTTGATACAGGCAGTGGAGGTAACTTATCAAGACGGATTTGCGTGTAAGACTTGTTAGCCGTGCTCCGACGCAATCCTAAGCGCAATCGATGCTTTTGAACCGCGGTGTGTATGCTGGTCGCACCGACACGGCGCTCAGCGTTGGGCGATAGCGTGTAGGACGGCAGCATGATGATAGGAGCATATGCGTGTTCGTGTTTCCCAGTACTAGTACTCAGTGCGGCGTGCATATCGTACTGAATACTTATAGGTCCCTTGGTTGAGGAGCCGTCAAGACCGCTTATTGATGGTGACAACCGCAAGTGATCTGTAAAACCCCTGCTGCATGAAATCCTAGGCTTGGATTCAGGCACTTGCATTGAGAACGGGAACGTATATACAAAGTCCGGTAGTAGTTCTCGGTTATCAGGAAGTACGACGCGCTGAAAATTAATAGTGACGCAACGGCGCTTGTCAGTGTCGGAGGCCCAGCGCAAAATTTGGGTTGTTTCAGTGCACTCAAGCAAAATAAGCAGCGTGTTGAGTCTTATTGGGTTTTTAGGCGCAATTGTAATTTTTCCTTGAATTATGTCGCCGAGGTCATAAGCAGGCTTTTGGTTTGAGATGGAAATTTGCAGTGGGAAGTAGAGAACGTCGGGATCAGCACGCTGTACGTCAAAGTTATGCCAGTATGATGGCAGGTCCGAGTTGTAGCTCGGCGGTAGATTTGAAGAATTTGACATTGCAAAATTACAAATATGTGGATCAACAGTTAGAGAAAGTTGATATACCAATTTTTTTTTTTAAATTTTTTTGGCTAAAGGATAGAACAACCAAAAAGAGAATTAAAAATACCGGGAGAACCCTGTTTTTTTATACTTGAAAGCTTTTGAGTATTGAGAGCAGGTTCTAGTATCCTTTTTTGAATTTTGTATTGAGAAATAAAAGCTATTATAGTTATCGATAGACGAGCCGCATAAATTTTTTTTTATTCAAAGCAAGAAAATTAAAATAACCTGATCTAAAGCTTCATTTTGTCCCAAAAGAAATGACTCGGTGTTCAAGTGTTAATTTTGACTTCTGATAAAACGCAAGAAATTGTCCGTTTTGGGTGATTTTTCTATCGGTTTTTCACCGTTATTGGTGTTCATTGGCGGTCAAAAAAAAACCTGGAGAGCGAAAGATTTTGCGTCTGGCCTTCTCATTGAAACGGCCCTGTGTGGATTTTATTTCTAGGTTTTTTTTTGAAAGCCAACGACTTACAAACTTTCTAATCTAGCAGAGATAAGATTGAGCTCTAAAAAGTTGAGTAATATTTAAGACTTCAAATCATTCTTTTTGGATTCTATCACTGAGCAAGTTTTTCAGGGGCCGTGATCTTGAATCTTTTTTTTTTTTTTTTATAATTGCGGAATAAATTGACTGTTTGAAGTTTTTTTGTTTTTTTTTTTGTTTTTTTTTGCTCTATTTTCTAACATGTTGCCAAAAAGGCCAAAAAAAAATATTGAAAGCAAAAATTTTACTAAGCAAATTCGGAAAATTTCAACAACTCTAAAGTCTAATCCTGTCAAAATATAGCGATTCGTTACTATAGCAGAAAAACCTTTTTTTTTTCTGTCTTTAAATACTTATGACACTGAAGTTTAATTAAGCAGCTTATAATAGCTACGGATAGCTTTTTTTTTTTATTTCTTAGCTGTGTTAGAAATACGTGATATGTTTTACATTCCAAGCGTGACTGGTTTCTGTGTTTTGTAAATTTGAGCAGCACATTCTGCAAAAGAGAAATAGCATCTTTATGCGATAACCATAAATTAAAGAAGAATTTAATTAGACAGCTAAATTTGAATGTTATGCTTATTTTTTTCAGTTTTAGTTTTAGCTGTGGTCACGTGAATGTTCGTTTCGCGGTAGTACAATGTTTTAATATCCGGGACATCCGTGGTTAAATCAATTCACAGTCTGTCTCACTGTAAGCAAGTGGTTAGCTTGACTCGCGTACAGCAAAAAAGTGGATTCTACATACAGAAATTTGGGAACTTGATTGTCCTGTGTTCTAAGGGTACTCTGCTGCAATTGTATTTTAGTGCTACATCTAGATGTTCTATTGAGGCCCAGCGTAAGTACGATGCTGGTCCAATATCCTCTCCTTGCTCAACTATTCACAATTGCGAAAACACTGTGAAAGAAAACCTGTAATGGATGATATTTTTATTCGTGAGCTATGGTGGGTCTAGTAATCTCGCACTTGTGCGCTTCATGGTATTAAAGGAATCTGTTGAATGTCAGTGCAGGAGGTTCTTCGAATCTCCATTGAGAGGTGTCTTGATACGGCTGCTTGCAATGGGAAAGCGTTGTCGTAACAGCTATCAAATAGTCTAGGTTTTAGTGGATGGATTAAACCTCAAACGTGTTTAAGAAAACAGGACTTTTTTTTCGTTTTCATTTGGATGTCTCTGCAAGGACCTTCCTATTAAAGAAAGTGCTTAGAATCAATGTATCAAGTTCTATAGTGCATATATTAAATCTCAAGTTACAACAAACTTTTTTTCAGTTTTTTTTTTTTTAATTTTCAGAAAAATGACAAAAAGATTAAACACTTGAAACTTAAATTATAACATCAGGTTTTAAGTAGCAACTACTAAGTATAGAAAACAAAAAAAAATAAGGTTTGATTTAAACGGGACGTCTAACTCAAAGATTCTGGTTTAATTGACAACAGATTTTTTGAAATAAAAATTATTGAAGTTAGTTTATCTTAACAGTTAGCCATACTACAAAAATTTAAAAAAAATCAATTACTTTTGCTGAAGCTGAAAATTTTTTTACTGCGTCTGGTCCATCTGCTGGTAATAACATTAATGCTTTTTCTGTCTTCAGTTTTATTTTGTTTTTGAGTTCCATGTTTTTTTTTTTTTTGGATCATCTGAATCCTATTTTTTTAAAGTTTGATGCCAGAAAAGCTAGCTTTGAGTCATCCGAATGGCTTCATCAAGTTTAAAAATGTATCGACAAACATGCTCAAAACATTCACTTTCGACAAGTGCAAATGTGTGGTGCCAAGAAGTTTTTAGTTTGGCTAGATCTAAGATGATAGCTTGTGGGTTAATTTGATTTCTACTAGACAACTCAGTAAAAGATAGTAGTAAATGGAGTTTTCTTGGAATCAAAACACAGTGTGATAACATTGACAGTTTAGAATTGCGATCAGTCAGAAAAGCAAAAAAATAGGGATTTCAGAATTTTTTTCCCTAGTAGAATGTTTACAATTGAAAAAACAATTGGATGATTTGAAGAAAAAAATTGGCCTGTGACTGCACAGAGACATGTAAATTTTTTAAAAAAAACATTTCACGATCAAGCTTTAATTACAGATATGGCGCGCTTAGCACAGGTGTGTGGCTATGAAAGAATCTTTAAGGGGGCTTTACTGACACAAAATGAAAGAAAATAATTAAATATTTTAAAAAAGTACGAAAGGTAGAGAACAAATTGCAAGAGACAAAAGCACTATTTGTGGAACTCCTAAAACATGTATAGTCATACTTACATATATGAAGTACACGTGAAAGTGAGTCGAAATGATTAGAATGAATAATTAAAAAATTGATAAGATCGGTGACCAAATCTTCATCACTCCGTGATGACCTTTATTATTTTTCAAAAATTTTTTAACACCAAATCTTAAATGAGCCGTTGCAAAAGTAGATGGCATTCTGATTTTACGAATTAAAAATAAAGGGTAAGACTCACTCTAAAAAGCTGGATAGCCTCGTCTGTTGTGAGATTTGTAAGGTTGTGGTGTTTTGTCAACTTTTTTAAAAAAGAAAAAAAGGAACCTGACGCAAAAATTGACTTTTTTCTCCAAAGCCTATTGGCGAACTAAAATTAAATTTATTGTCAAAAGGCTTTAATTTTAATTTAACAACAGAGTCTAAATGCAAGTTTTACTTACTAATTAGTTTACAACAAGCATGGCTCTTTTTTTTTTTTTTTACTTTTTCTTCAACCGTAATTTACAAGACCTTTGCAGTTACTTTCCTCCACACTGCACAAACACGAGGAAGAAGAAGGGAGGGAAGTTGTTTTTTATTTGATACTGTGCTGCAAAAAATTATTCAATTAATAAGGTTGCCGTTCATATTCAACAATTATTACCTAACAAGACTATCAACTGTCAAATCTAATAACGATATACACCAAAGGTTGATGAACTTCAAAAAAATTTAACAGACTTCATGGTCGTTCCAAATTTTTGGGCAAGACTTTGCGTATGTAACAGACTGAATTTTTTTTTTAAAAAAACTCATTAACAAGCAGAGTGAAGCAAGACAATACCATCAGGAATTGATAGAAAAAAGTGCTTTTTAAACCAGATATGGTGAAGGAAGTATTCTTTGACTTTAGCATTCAATTTAGTGGAAATAAGAAAACTGAAAAAAAAAATTGGTCACTTCTCTAAGTAGATCTTTTTGTAATGTCTTGAAAAAGACTAGAAATTTGTACACAATTTTTTTTTTTTTTTGACTTGTCACAATTAGTTGACTTTCTGAAAAAAAGTTTATGAATAGCCTGGGAAGACTGATATAAATATGATAAAAAATCTCTAAAACTTGTACAATTTGATTAAAATTGACCCTTTAATTAATTCTTTAATTTCATTATTACCATGCCTAACAATCTATCAATTTACGATCAAGATCTTCAGTTTCTAGAATGTGATTCTATAGATGCTCTACCAGTTTACTGCTCGGGAGCTTATGTGTCGCCAGAAACACCTGACTCCATGAATATTTCAATGCTTCAAGTTCAAATCAAAAACCCTCAAAATTCATACGACATTCATGACTTTATCAGCGGCGAAATCAAATTCACGCCAAAAAAGCCTGAGATTGTTTCTAGCATAATTGCTGTGCTAGAGTGTCAGGAATTCATTAGTCAGTCAAAGTGGATGGCCAGCAAGCAGAAAAACAGCATCAGTATTTTGCAAAATCAGGTCATCCCGCTATCGCTTCTGTCTGACCAGTCGGAATTTTTACCAGGGTTTGTGTACACGTTTCCATTTTTACTACAAGTTCCAGAATACCGGTCGAAGTCAGCAAATCACCTATGTGTTGATAACAATCAAGAACACAATCGGCTGGCACCAAGCTTAGGAGCACCACCTGGAACCACCATGTTAGAAGAACGCATTGAAAATAATTCAGCATATATCACTTACACGGTGAAAGGACTAGTCAAAGTTAAAAAACAAGCAAAAGTTTTGACGCTGTGCCAAGGGTCTCAAGTCGTGAATATACTGCCCTCTTATACACTCTCACCACTTATGCAGTACATTATAAAGCAACACTCTTATTCTAGCGTCCACAGTTTTCCATCAAAGCGGAGTTTGGTAAAGTCAGGTCAGAAAGGCCAGATTATGCTGAAGCTCTCAAAAGAAACTGCAATTTCCATGAATGAGTCCACTAATATGAATCTGTCGCTGACTACAGCACAATGCACTTCAGTTCAAGTTTCAAATATTCAAACAAAACTGATAGCCACTACAAGCTTTTTCGATGAGCAAAAAATCAACACTTTTGACTTGGCCAATTTGACAACTCAAGGGGCAAGTTGGCTAATAAATGAGAGCCCAAACAGCATCAATTCAAGTGCCAAAAATACAGGTGGATTATACACTGCCAATTTTAAACTTTCAATTACCTTACCAAAAAACAAGCTGATAACACCAACCTTTGAATCCTGTCTCATATCTCGGAGCTACTCGCTTGTTGTGACAGTGACAATGACCGACAAGGTCAGTTACTCGTTGACCGTTCCGATAAACGTGGTGAAATTTTCAAATTCAAAATCAAACTATCCGTTTGAGCAAGTATATTTTAGTGATACCAGCAGCATTTCAGATGACAACTGCGATAAGTTGCCGCAATATGATTCAGATTTTTTCAATAGGGAGCAGACAGGGGGCACTGGATCTGGCACTGAGCCGCCTGAGGAGCATAATAATACATTTTGTGTAAATTCACATACTTTTAAAACTAAATCAAAATTATTTTCATGAAATTCAGGGCTCTTATTTATCGGAAAAAAATAACAATAAATATTCTCAGTCATAAAATAGTTAAAATTGTGAAAATTAAAGTTTATTTTCTCCCTCAAAAATTTCTTGTTTCAAAGACATACAAAAAAAAATATTTTATCGTAATAATTTTTGACACTTTAATTTGTCATTGATAAATCTTTCTAATAATTTTTTCAATTAATTCATTAACATTTGTATATAGTTGAGACTAGCTGTCTATAAATTGTTTTGGAAAAAGCTGATCTTTTGCTTTGTGCTAACCTTTCTCATAAATACTAACTTACAACTTACACTCACTCACTCAATCGCACCTCAAAGCCTGTTAGAAAAACTTCTCTGCACAAAATTATCAAATACCATTTTCATTGAATCTACAAAATTTTGTTACTTATCAAATTTTTATTAAACTCTTCCATAAAGGCTTTAATAACTAATCAAATACAGTTTGCTAATTTTGCGAGCAGAACTCCATGTGTGCATGCCAAATCTCATCACTTAAAAATACCACAGTCTCGGATCAGCACTTGCACTTGATATTAGAAATTTTTTTATACTGTTATCAAAAAAATCTTTGCTCAAATTATCTATAAACTTAAAACAGTTGCTAAAATCTTTGGCTACGCACAGAGCATTTCTCAGCAATAAACGACGGCATTTGAGTGTGCCTTCGCGTTTTTCTAACACACGACCTCAGACATTAAATAAATTTTGGTTACAAATTACCGAATATTGTATTAAGTAGTGTGTCTAGACAACATGTTCCACTCAATACTGTTTAAAAGGAGTTTTTCATTGGAATTTTTTTAATGCTTTCTTTGAGTTGAACAAACAAGACTACAGACGTTTTTTTTTTAATTTTACTTATATCTTCCCACAGCACATCACCTCTCAATTTTGTTAAAATTCTTATAGATTTTCTTGCTGATACGCAATGTTTACTAAAGCAATTAAATGGAAACAGATTCACGCTGATATGTACAAAAGCTTTCTAAGATACAACCTGAATCAAACCCATCATTTTTTTTATTTAGCTTTTGACTGGGTACTGACTATTCTTCAGAAAACCTAAAAAATTCTCAACCTTGAGTGCTGTGTGAAATCTCAAAGATACACGCCAAAAGTTTTGTTGTGTTCCAGAAATAACAAAAATTTTTCGAGATTTGAGGGATTGGAAAAATGTTAGCCTTACCCTGCGTTTAAAAGGGAGTTTGGCTTCAGTCTTGGAAATTTCTACAGGAAAAGCATCAATATTAAAACAACCTTCAAACTAATCTCAGTTTTGATCAATAGATTTTTTAAGCAATTCAAATGGAATTGATCATCCAAAAACATTGAAAATGAAAAGAAAAATTTAACTTTTTAAAATTTTAATAAATTTTCAGCATCTCGATTTTTGTTTCCACATCATTTTAAAAAAAAAAATTTAAACCGGACCGTTTATGACTTGTGCAAACTTTAATCAACTGGAGTAAATATTTCTAGTCTAACAAAGGGTGCAGGTGATTCTGTCAGAATTACGAATTGTAAAGTGCAGAACTAGAGAACCAATTTCACAATCTAAAGTTTATAGATGCTTCTTCTCATTCACTTGCCCGCATAGCCCCAATTCCAAGTTGTATAAAATATTATTTGAAGTGAATCGTCAACAAATGCAAATAAAACTAAGTCTCTCTTTGAATAATATTTTACATTTCAAAAACTTGGACTTTTTTTTCCCGATATATTGCATTGTGCAGTTCCAGGTCCAAAATACCATCCTTAACAGCGACCTCAATTCCTTTTTTTTTTCTCATTTAGAATGTCATCGAATGTTTTTCTTGTTGGTTTTACCTTAGAGTCATAAAAAGAAAGGTTTGTGGAATTAGAAAGAAAAATAAGTTTGAGGAGAATTGAGATGACGAGTCATCACTATACCAATCTTAATAAAGTTCAAATTTTCTTCGATAGAATTCTATTGCTGGAGTTAGGCCAGGCCAGATCACTCTTGTTCAAATAAGTTTTATTTTGCTAAAAAAATTTAGTTTACCTTGGTAGTTGATATTTTTGTCAAAAAAAAATTTTGCAAGAATATTCCAGAAAGTCTGTCTCGTACAAGAATGCAGGCCTATATGTTCTTGTACGGTGGGGATTTGGCATGTTTTTTTTTTTTCAACGTTCGCACAGCCAAAAAAAAAAAAAAAAAAAACCCCAGCAATTGACATGCCTGTGCACAGCCGTGCGACCACAACACATGTCTCCCTCCTTTTGTTCCCATATACGTACATACTATTTATTGGTACAATGGAAAGAAGGACGTGTAATCGCGCCTATTGACGTCTTTTGACAATTATTCAAGTATTCAGCTCTTTTCTCCCATTATCAAATTAAAAAAAACTGTTTTATGAGTGATTTAGAATTCCTCATTTGTACTCTAATGTCTAGTAGCTGCAACTTAGCAAGTTTTGTCTTTGCTTTAAGTTTTTGCACCAACTTAAAAAGACTATCATAAAATTACTAAAATACAATTATATGTGGCGCATATTCATAGAGTGAAATGGCGAAATACCATATAATTTCGTATGTCATAGCAAAACAGTGTTTTTAAGTAACAATTGTGAATCATGTTACTAAAGAAATTTATTTTTGAAGACACATCAATTTGTTGACAATTTTTGAATTGGAGTAGATACCATTAGAAAAAATTTCTTTTGTTATTTTTTTACCGCTAGGAATTGCGCTTTTGGCATTATAATAAAAAGAACTCATAAAACGTGGTGATGACTGGTCAAACCATTTTTTCCATTCCAAATTGAATCAAACAAAAACTGCCTCTGTTAGCCACGTTGCAAACACAGGTTCTTCAACTTTGGAAGATTATTTGGTTTCTAGCAATTCTAAAAAGGAGGATTTGATTTGATTTTCTTAAAAAAAAGATTTTTCAGCCAAAAAACATCATCTTCCAGATCACAAGTTAAACTGAAAACCAAGTGCCAGAAAAGAATCTTAGTTTACAATCAACGCAAAGGCTATATTTGCTGAAAAGTTTGATGGTATGAGAATATTTTACACAAACGTAAACTTAATAAGCTCGAACAAATTTATTTTAAAAGTGCTGCGTATTAACAAAACTTATTTTAGTAGGGTTTGCTTTTATTTTCCTGTCTTCAAGCCTGGCTGGAATTAATTTTCCAAAAATAAACTCATCACCAAATCTTTGTGAAAAAATGAACAAAAGTAGAAAATAAAGGCAAAACTCAATCAATTGTTTTAAGTAGCACATTAAACAGTATACCTTTAATTTATAATGTTTTGCCAGAGCTCGAAACGAAGGTCATCAAATGTATCTATCGTGGCGACGAACACACCCACAAGTCTAATAGATATAAGCTTGGTTACTTGTATATATGGTAATCTTATGAACTTTCATGTTTCATTTGCTTTTTGGTTAAAATGTATTACAACGCCTACCACCAGTGTTATTGAAGCAGGTTACACAAACACCAGTATCATGATAACCCTTTCCCACTGAATTTTTGATAAAAGCGTTTGCAAACAAAGCCTGGAAATTGTAATCACAAAAATTTCAGCCAAAATACATGGATACATAAATAACCAAAAAGTGTGCAAAACCTTTACGCAGACGAACAATCCAATACCAATCAAGCCTGTGTCTGTCGATGTATTGGTCGCCATCTATCGTCACTAAGACAGTTACTATTCCAGTTCAACTTCGCTTTCGAGACTAAATTTTCAACTGCCCTTAAGTTTCAATTTCAATTCCAATTTCTATTTGATCAAGTGATATCATCAATTTTGGCAACCACAATTAAATGCAGATAGTTTTCAAAGAATTAAAAACTGTTTTTTTTTTCTCTTTTTTGTTGGCAACCCAAATCAGTTATCTAAAAAAATGTGTCATACCTAAAAGAAAATGGGCAAGGGTTGTCTACCAATTCCCCACAATGACTATATTTTACTAAATTTCTATTGGTCATAAAAATTAACAAAATAAGTTTTATATTTTAAATTTTTTTTTTGCTTTTGAAAGCGTTTTATCGATTGTTATTTTGGGAAATTTAGCGTTATCAAAATCGCAAAATTGAAATATTGCAGTAAGTGAATTTTATAGCTCATATTTAAGAAATTTAGAATCGAGGTAAAAATAGTCACAATAATACGCTCATTCACGTAGAAGAGAGCTCAGTATGGTGATGAATGTATATTGTTAAATCTTTTTTTTTTTCTTAGTTTGAACAAGAGAAACACGAGTCTTTCTCGAGTGTTTCTTGTTTTTTCTTGAAAAAATTAAATTTAAAACTAGGGAAATCTGAATTTTGTTACTGTGGTCAGACAGAATGGCGTTATTATGAGGTGATTGATTTTTTTTTTGTTTTAGAGAATAAATGTAGATGAATCAGCAATACCGCTCGCTTGGTGCCAAAATCAAAAAATTAAAAATTATAAAGGTCTCCTACATTTGATTATTGATTAGAAATAGATTTTCATAGATTAGACTTATTGAGAAATTTTAAATACAGGACTGCGATATCCGACTGTTGCGGCACCAGACCTAAGCTGAAACCTTGATTTTGGCTGGTCGCCAGCCTTTGAAAAACAAAAAAAAAAACTCTTTTGGTTTATACACTTTGTTGACTCGTGGCTCATAACCTCCAGTTTTTTTTTTGTAAACAGAAAACTTCAACCTAAAAGTTTCTTTAGTTTAAAGCAGGTATTTGAGAAAAACAGTATGCGCCTATAGCCGAAAAATGTTACGCAGATCCAAAAAATCAAAAAAATAAAAATTAAAATAGAATTTTGTTTATTTAAAGAAAATAAATTTTTACACCTTCTAGGACATTCGAAATTAATGGCTAAAGAGTTCTCCCGAAACTGCTTTTGTTTTAAGAAGAAGAAAAAGAAGAAGAAAAAAACTAGTCATCAATGCTTTACAAGCCTCATCATTCAATTGGTGATTTTAGGACTCTTGGAATGGCGGGGTTGTTGATTACGACACTTTTCCAACATGTAGAGAGCTACTAACTTTTAATAAAATAGCTAGAATTTATGACATTATTAAAAAATCTTCGTCTAATCCAATGCAACTGTACAAAACCAATGAGTCAGCTCTTTGACCATTGGCTAGATGAATTACTCGCAACTACTAAAAAACTGGCTCTAAGCTTGAAAGAGAAATAACTACAACTTACATCTGATGTACAGAGAAAAAAAAAAGATTCAGTTAGCGAAGTATTGTTCCGATTTTAACCTTTTTAAAGTAGTATTTAAAAAGCTCCGGCCGCACATTTGTTTACAATATTTGTGCGAATAAATTTTTTAAAAAAAACATCTTAAATAACCTTTAATTATTATCTTTAATTGAATTGAGGGCTGTTCATTCAAATAATTGAGTTTCCAATACCACTAATATTTCTTCTAACATCCAAGCATTTTCAAATTGATTCTACATTGCATATTAATTTATTACCTTAGGTAGCCAGTTTTAATCACCATTAAATTAAGTGAAATAATTCTTTTTGACTTACTTGTTAATTGATTGTGTTTTCACAAAAACATTACAACTTTTTTTTTTTGCTTCTCAACTTTGATTTTATAGATGCTTGATTTACTCATTGAAAACAAATTAATTGAGCCTGTCATGAGTCTACCGCCATCTTACAGTGATTTTAATTACACTGAAGAGCATTTTGACCCCCTTCCTTCATTCACAACTGGAGCTGAAGTGCGACCAGTATCAGATCAACCATTGCGTGCCATCACTAAGCCTTTGCAAATTGTTTTAAGTCCAGAATGTCAAGTACGCCCTTCTTTTGATCTAGGCGATTTTGTTACTGGGCATATTGTGATTACACCCAGATCACCTTTACAGCTTGCACAGCTAACCATTTTGATCGGCTACGATGAAGTGGTAAAACAACACAACTGGATCTCAGACACAACCACAAAAAAGTTCGGTCGGCTGGGTGAGTATTTTGTACCTAAGACTTCTTTTCCTGGTGGTCACAATGGAGACGCAGTGCTACTTCCAGGATTCGAATATTCGTTCCCGTTTGCTTTGCAAATACCGGAGCTTCAGATGCAAGATAACTGCAAGCACAATAGCTTGGAAAATGACGCGTTATTGCACTTTCGGTTGCCTCCTAGTTTGGGCTCACCACCAGAGCGCAATGTCATCACAGACAACATTGAGAACAACGACGTGCGGATCACTTATAAGCTTGTCGCAACTGCCCGGTCGATGGAATCGATAACCGAACCGTTGTTCCAGACCATTGAGTACATTCACATTGTACCGTCATACACGATATCACCAAAGGATTTGGAATTTACAAGGAATCATCCATACGCAAAAGTGTTTGAGCTGCGACCGCGCAAACTTTTAAATAAAACCGCATTTCGGGGCGCAGTTGAGCTTAGTCTTTCTCGGTTGGCAGCAATTTCAATGTATACGCCCATGATGACCACCTTGACGGTCACAGCAGCCCCTAAAACAGCCGGGCTACCGCCACCAGCTATTGTAAAAATATTTGTCAAAATAACAATGTTCACGGCGTATCTCAACGAAGAGCCCAAACGCAATACGTTTGGAGTTGTTACTTTGCTGGGGCCGACTCTGACAATGACCCCATGGATGCCGTCGACCAACGGGAAAATGGTCGCGCAGATTGGGGTGCCAATTAAATTGTTGCAATCAAAACTGATCACGCCAACGTTTGAATCATGCATTGTGTCGCGGTGGTACACGCTGACGGTGTCGGTTGTGCTGCAGGATAATTCAATGATAGCGCTCGAAGTGCCAGTCAACGTGATTGCGGACGTGTGTGCGCGATCAGCCGCGCCCTATACTATGGATTTACCAGCGCCAGCGTACCAGCAGCAGTCACACAGCCGGTAACTAAAACAATAATTAATGATAAACGTTAAAGGAAGCTCCAGCAGGATTTAAAAAATGTACACACATATATGCCAGTCATGTTAATAAATATAGTATTCTATCTCTCTTAACAACAGTAACAGTGCCATGGAGGCTTTTATTCCTAAAGTGACAATAGTTGCAACATGAGGAGTTGTCAAAAAGTAACAAGAAAAAAGATTAAATTCATATAAAGAACAACAACAAGTACCAGATCAGTATCATAAACAGTATGGATGTTTAATTGCGCAAGGGAGATTTTACTGAAATAGTTTAACCGAAATTGTGAAATTTCTTAAAAGGACAAACTTCTCCGAAAATTTAAAAAATCCAAAAATAAGAAAGCAATACAACTGTTTGTTTTTTTTAAAAAAAAAAATTGATTCTTTTTCAGATTTACAATTTTTCTTCCTTTTTGGCAAAATCCATTTACAGAGCTCGGCTAACTTTTGAGATAGCCCCACTTGTGTTTGAATTTCCCTTCTTTTTTTTTCTATTTCAGTTTAATGTTAAAAGAATCAGAATTGGTCGGTTAAAACTATCGAAAAAACCATAGGGTGTTTTTGATCCATTTTTCATTTATCTTTGAAATTTCACTAACGAAATTAAAAAAAAAATTGAATCAAACTTAACTTGGGTAAAGGTTAAGGTGGAAGGTTGACGTGTTGAGCGTTCCAAAGTTTTCAAATTTAACACCAACCCGTTTTTTTTTAAAAAACGGTTTTAAGACATAAAACTTGGTATGCGTATAATGTGTTCCACTAAACGAAGCCTGAGCCGTTTATTGGTAACAGTGGTAAGTTTCCAGGTTTTCAATCGGCTCTATCAAGAATCGGTCTTCCCGATGCCGTTGCCGTTTACTTTTTTTTTCTTTTTTTTTTTTTTTTTTTTTTTTTTTTTTTTTTTTTTTTTTTTTTTTTTTTTTTGCTTGGAAGCTGTTTTAAGTAAAGAGAAAACACTACGCAAGAATTTTTTTCTTTTTTCAATCTATGAACGGCACGACTCCAAGCACGGCACGTTCACGCAATTTCTTTTTTGGTGGGAACCAGGAAAACGGCGCTATAAAGACCGGCCTAACGCCAGACATTTTCATGCCGTATCGGATCTAAGAGAAAAAGAGAAAGAAAAAGTTTTAAGTCTCAAGTAACAAAAAATAAAGATTCCGGAGTTCAACAGCTAAAAACAGTTATTTTGCATATGGTTGAGAACCATTTTCTTGGAATTATCTTCCATACAACTTTGGATAGTCTTTGATGCTTGATATTGCCCGAGAGCTTTGTTCGAATCCACGACCTATGGTTAAATTTCCTTGCCTTAACTATTTTGTCACACATTTGCGACTCTTAGTTAATCAAGAATTTTTTTAAATTGATTGGTATAATAAAAATAAAAAAGGCGAATAGCTATTATAACGCTTAAAATAAAAACAACGAAAAAACAAAAAATTTATATCATGTAGTGGAAGTGAAATCAGATTTTTGTCTTTACAGACGCAAAAAAGACACACGAGCCAACCTCTAAACGAACGGTGAACTTCCTGAAACATTTATCCTATTTTTTTTTGAATCATTAGCTTTTTATAAAACCTTTTTTTGTAAGTTTTGAAGTAAAAAACATCAGACAGACCTCCCCCGCCCTCCATAAATTTATTCAACCTGAAATATCGCTGACAGGTAAACCGGCTTTTATGGATTAATCAAATTAAAAAAAAACGCTTTCTTTCAGCCAAATTGTTTCACCATGGCATCAGTATTTCAATTCATTCATAGGAAATGTCAAAGTCTTGACTATACCAATAGCACTTTTCTAATGTATTTTTTCGATAGCCAAACACTGCCGAAATCAAATCGTGTAAATTTAAAAGTTGAAAAAAGTTCTCTCCTACAATTGAAAAATTATTATTTGATCAATTTCTCTCGGGGTAAGGATCAAAAATATCTTAGTATTGTTCCGTTGACCCGCTCTACAGAGTGGAGTCTGATTCTATTGCAGAACATTGCTCGTCTTTTCAAAACTTCGTAAACAGTGTTACTAGCAAAGAATCTAAAGTCCCCTTGATTCAGGCGCCCTGAAGATTTTATTTATATTACAATAATCCGGCGCCAAAGAATTCAGAGACTTCTTGTACGCATTAAGATCGCTACTTTGAAAATAATATTTAGACAAATGCTTTTGACATACTGTCTTCTTTGTGGATCATTTAATCTTTTGTTTTGGGCGTGGAACTTCTTAATGTAAGGATTGTAAACTGTTTTTCTGTTAAAATCTGTAAAATAGGCTTTTCAATGTTTTTGAAATGTTTATTAGTGATACAGTAATAAAGCTATTTAAATTTTTTTGTTCATACTATGGCAATGCCGTTTGAGCTTAAAAACAATCTGTGTACGTACGGTTGTACAAAAACATAAATAGGCAAAAGACCGACTGCGAATACAAAAGCAGTTATGGCGGCTGGTTGAAAATGGAACGCACAGGCGGAATTTAAATTCCGAAAACTGTAATACTCACTGAAATTATTTTCAGAGTCAGCTTGACAATACATGTATTCTGCTGTCGTTGACTTCTAAAGACGGAATCCTCCTGATAAAAGTGTGTGTGCGATATACTTATACATACTTTTTTTTGGCACCCGAACGACCATTAGTGGGAGCTCTAGACTAAAAATTAAAAAAAAAAAGTTTAATTTTTGAACAAACTACTGTTGGCGCATAGTGCCATTATAAAGGTTGTGAGCTAGATCTTAGTGTTAATAGAAATTATTGAAAGGAAGTTGTAATTAAAAGTAAGTAAAACCTGCGCATTGATACATGAACAAACGCTTTGTGAAAAAAGACGAAAAGCGTTCTGTAGAGGGTGTTTTAATAAGAAGAGGGGTTTTAATAGTTCCATGCTTGCAGAATATCCTCCAAGTGTTTAAATATTTTTTTATTATTATTTTTTTTTTTTGGTTTTATTAAATTTTTTGGAATTTGCTACCGTATTTTTATTTTTCTAGATTTTTTTGGATTTTTTTTTTTTTCTTTGACTGATGATTCGCTTGATTAGAAGAATATCATGCCGAGATTCTTTTTTTTAAAGAGCGTAAATTTATTGGTCTCGGCAGATCAGGTGCTATGTATTTCAGGCTTCTCTTAGTGCATGGAAAACTAGGCGCTATTTAATTTTAAGAAACTTGTGGTGAATAATGCGTTAGAGTCAGTCTCATAGAGGCCAAATCTTTGTAAACCAGTCTTATTTGAATTTCATAATAATGCATAAAGACTGATTCTACTGAAGTTTTGAGAGAGAAAAAAAAAATCAACGTAATTTACCCCATACGGAGAGAGAGCTAACTAAATGAAAAAAAAAAAAAAAACTCATTTTAAAAACAGAGAATTATAAAGGTTCCTGGGGAAGAATTCAACCAGATGGTTTCCTACTTGTTATGAACAGAAAGAAAACTGACCTTGACAGAACTACATCATAGACACTCTTCTGTATCTCTACAAGAGCAACAGCTGCTTTACATTTATGGCAATTAAACTGTTATGTTTCGTAGCGAAGCTTGATGTTCTTGAGACGTTTTGTGATCTTTCATTTAAGTGAGATTTGATTCAATGCTTTTATTTTCTTTCTCCCTTACTCTCTCTTTCCAATTAACACAATGTTCTTGTTTTTGAGTACTGTCGCCCGACGGCGGCTGTAGCTGCCAATGAGTCAGCTTAGTCAACTCGCTATCAGTACAGCTTTTTACCGGTCAGTTACAAATGCGTTAGATAGCCCATATCAACGGTAAAAAAAAAACTAGTGATAGTAGTGATTATAGTGACATTAGTGATAAAAGCGATAATACTAATAATAATCGTATCAGCAATCGTCATGATAAAAAACAACAATGATAATAGTTTTAGTGAAAATTATAATAATAGTGAAAATTATAGTAATAATTATAATGATGATGAAATAAATATGGTTTGAAAGAGTAGCTCAAAGACAAATTGTTCACTCATTTCATCCTGTAATGTTTAACCGCTTGCTCAACCCAATTTCCAGAAGGATTTTGACTTGATCTCAACCTTTCAGAATGGTGCTTGAAAAAAGTTAATGACCCCCCTCTCACATAAAAAGGAGGGATTTTAATTTCTTACCTTTTTTTATAATTGAATTCATCATCCACCAACCAGCACCGTCATGATCTTTAGAGCCAAATCTTTTTTAGAGTAATTGCTTTGTTATTTGCCAAGGTACATGGACTGTACTAGCCATTTAATAAAATAAATTGCATCTTTCGGAGCTTTTCAAAATCACCTGTGAGCAACTAGGCACAGTACTCTATATATAATCAAACAAAAGAAATCACTCTTCCTCGATTCCATATAATGTCTTGCGATTCTGCTCCGTGTAATTTTTTTTCAATTAAAGGCTTTGCCAGCAACTTTTTTCTTTTAACTATTCATAGTTTTACTGAATAGAACAAATTTAAAACAAATACGCAAACAAAACCTTCTTCTAACCTACCATCGGTAGATTGAAAAAAAAAATCTGTTCATTGTCCTATCCAGCCTATCACTGACTCACGAAATGAGCCTACCCCCATCTTATAGCTACAGCGAAGTCAATCACCTCATCCACCCTGTCGATAGTCTGCCTTCTTACTCTACCGGCGCTGAAGTGCGGCCTGTGCCAGACAACTCCCAGCAGGCAATAATGCCGCCGCCTCTACAGATCGTTTTGAGTTCAGAGTGTCATGCCCGCGACTCCTTTGATATTGGCGATATTGTCCACGGGCATCTAGTACTGACCCCCCGCACCCCCTTACACCTGGCACAGCTTGCCATTGCCTTTGGCTACGACGAGGCTGTAAAACAGCACAGATGGGTTTCCGACACTGTTACATGCAAATACGGACAGCTTGGCGAGTTTGTGGTGCCCCGGTCTTCGTTTTTCGGCGGAAGCGCTGACGAAAACGGGGTCATGATACTTGAACCTGGCTTTGAGTACTCGTTCCCGTTCGCCGTACAAGTCCCCGAGCTGCAGGCTATAGGCAATTGCAAGCACCACGGCACGGGAGGAGAAACCGCCCTTCTACAGCATCTGCGGCTGCCGCCCAGCTTGGGCTCGCCGCCAGAGCGCAACGTCCCTGCCGACAACATTGAAAACAATGATGCCCGCGTCAGCTATAAACTGGTCGCAATGGCGAGACGACCCGACAGGTCAGCGCCAGCATTTCAGGCCACTGAGTACATCCATCTTTTACCATCGTACGCTATCGTGCCTGCCGCGGCCGAGCATTTGTACACCAAGAACTTCCAACTGCGGCCGCGCGGTGTGCTACGGCGGACAGCGTTTCGGGGTGCGGTTAAAATGAGAATCGACGGGGCCGCGGCAGTTGTGATACGCGGGGCACCGACAGTTGCAAAGTTGACGCTAGTAGCGACGCCAGCTGCGCCTGGGCTGCCGCCGCCGACTGTTGCTGACATTTTTGTCAAGCTAACTGCCTACACTTCGTACCTGAGCGAAACACCTAAATGTAACACATTTGGGGTGGCGATGCCAGCCTCGGATTTGTCCCCATGGGTGGCCTGCTCCCCCTCTTCGTTGTCAGGCGCTGGCGGAGACGGGAAGACAGACATGCAGCTCTTGGTGCCGCTTAAATTGAAGTTGCCGCAGACAAAGCTGATTACGCCCACTTTTGCGTCGTGCATTGTGGAGCGGTGGTACACAATGACGGTGTCGGTTGTACTGAGTGACCACTCGATCTTGGCGCTTGAAATGCCCGTAGTTATTGTTGCGAACGCGCAGGCGCGGTCGGCAGCGCCCTACGCCGTGGGGGCACCGACACCCATTTACCTACACAGCGAAATTGAGAACCACAGTGCCAGTTACGAATCAGATGATATGGGGCCTGAATGGGCTAGCGATCCTATCCGTGATATTAGCCGGCAATCCCACTTTAATGCTCAGAATCAGCAAACGCGGCAACAGCAGAGCCATGAACCCGAGCCTCAAAACCTCTACTACAATGATTACAGTAACAGCTCCCGGGTTGGCTCAACCAGCAATAGTAATGCTACTGGTGGAAGTCTTGACAGTAGTGGACTGCGGTGTAATATCAACCATTCCGGCGGTAGACATTCAGCTACAGGGAGCATAGGGGGTTCTCTTTCTGCTGCTGCAGCTGCTGCTGGAGCTTCCGCCGTACACATTTCGGACCCGCCTAGCTACATTTGTATCTGAATGCTACAGACCATTCAGTTTTTCGGTTGAGAACTTATGAATTCAATCACCTTAGCCGCTCAGCCCTCGTCTTTATTTCCTTCCACTATAGTCATAAGGGGTAATACCCACGTGGTCAAACGGACACTAGACAAATCTGTTAATTGATCTTCAGATGGTGTTAACGTTATCGGAGGGAGAGGGAAGATGTCTATATTTATTTTCACTTTTTTATTCATGTACATAATAAAAATTCTTCTTCTTTTTGTTATATTTTTATCTAGAAAATCCGTTTATTGAGCTTGAATCAAAAAAGTCACAATTGCAAAATATTTGGAACAGTCCGTTCTCACTTGAAAAGAACAAGGTTTCATTTTTTTTAAAGAAAATAAAAGCTTTTTAAGTAACTTGTAAAACAACTTTTTCTAATTTAGTTTTGAACAATAAACTGTTGTTGAAAAGGAAAGACATAGTAGTTGAATTGTTATAGTTTAAGCTTTACTCTAATAGATTTTACTACCATAAGCCTATTTTCTACAGATAAGACAAGTGTCTTAGCTGTGTCCTGATCAAAAGCATCCCAAGTTTTACGCATCCATTGAAAAACATGTGCCTTAATTGTTGTAAAAATCTTTAATTCCAAATAGTTCAGGAAGCTGAAAATTCAGTTTTTGTACCATACTCAGAGATGCTCAATTGAATTACTATTTTGAAAATAAGGTGGCCAATTAATAACTTGAATCTTATCATCAAAAAAAAAAAAAAAATAGTAATACAAATATCGCCCTAGATTTGAAAATAGGTGCATTATCCTGTTGGAATATGGCATCAAGTTAGTAAACAAAAAGTAGAAAACTGTCTTCAAAAAATTTGACACAGCTGTTTTTACTCTTTTTCCTCTCCCCAAGCTCATAAAAATTGTAAAGAATAAATCTTCCTTCTTGCTAAATGGCACCTCACACCATCAACAAAACTAAAGCTTCCTATTACCTAATTGTTTCCGAGAGGTCTGAAATTTTCACTTTTTTAGACGGTCCATTGCTGGACACCGTACTTTTATCAGGAAGTTTAACATTCTCATGGTCCTCTGATTTTAACCATTTCTTTACGAAATCAACACAAATTTTTGCACAATAGTTAAGTGATGTAGTTTATTGTAAAAATTTATTTTTATAAGTTTTTTTTTTTTTTTTCTTTAATATCAATCGTGTCTGAGCAACTGTGAGAGCCCTAGAAAAACAGAACAAGTCTTAAGTCTTAAGTCTGTTTTGTTAGTTAAAACGATTGATAGTTCTAGAAACTGTACTCATAGAAACATTAAAAACAGGCTGCAATCTCCTTGCAATTTTGTTTTACCCATCATGGCATCAAACAGGAAAGCCCAACCTTGAGGAGTTGATTTTTAAATTAGCAAGCGACCTGCCGTTAAATCTTTTATGTCACTGTTCTTTAAAGAAAAAAAAAAATCTAGATATTTTGAAGATTGGAATGGAAGGAGGGTGAGAGAAGTGTAAATATCACAAAAGAAATAGAAAAGGAACAACTGAAAATCTTGTTCCTTTTGAAATAAGGATAGATAGTAAAAATTAACGAATTACGTACAAAGAAGACTTTATTTCAAAAACACTTGTTCTTATGAGATTTTCAAAGTTGCGTTCTTAATGTGCACAAATGGTCTCTGTATTCAATTGGTACATACGTGTAATATTTTTCTTTTTTTTTTCTTGTGCATGGCCCTGTTTTTGTGAGCTTTGAGCTAGAGTCTCCATAAATTATCGGCCGTATTGTGACGGGCGTTATTTTGTCGATTTATTCAAACATAAATGAATCTAAATATGCAGTCAAACCTGACAAAAATGGAATTTGAGAATGGAAAACCTGGTTCCAGGAATTAGACCCCCGATCCAACTTGGAATTACCTGAAAATTACATCACAAACCTGGCTAATTGAAACAAGAATTTTCTCCTCTCATGCATAAATTTAAATAGAGACTATGACTTATTTTTTTTTGGCCGCTTTTACACCTTCGACAAATTTTGATTCAATATCCAAGTAAACTGTATTTATAACCCGTCATCTATCAGCCTTTTGTGCGTAACATGATTAAAACTTTTTTTGACAGTGTTTCAGCTCCAGAAGTTTGAAGAAATTTAAAATTTACAAGATTCCTGCGTCTACTTTTCATAGGACTTCAATAAGTTAAAATTATTCGTAGAACATTAAACTGAAGAAGAACAACATTTTGTTTAAAACGTTTTCGGTACTTTGGGCAGTTTTTGATGAAAAAAAAATTGAGGAATGAGCACCAAATTGAAATTCGGACCTTTTTGTGTTTTTTTTTTTTTTTTAATTCGGGCATGTACTCATACTGTATATATTGCTTCAAAATAGAGATTTTATAAAGCTCGTTAAAATTAGAAAATGAGTTAACACCCAGAAGAAAAAAACTCCAGTCTCTTTTGATTTTTGAATCCATATTTAACAGTGAAGAAATATATTTACTAATGAATTTACAATTATATAGGTCCAATGTGTACGGTACCTTTTAGTTTTCTGCAAGTTAAAGGGGAAGAAGAGGAGCGATGGCTGAAAAAAATTATTATTTCAACTCCTGCTGCGAGAAGTACGGTTACTGTGTGTCTTTTTTCTTAGTCCTCGTCGAACGATACGTGCGTGTGCGCGCACGCGTTCCATCGCCCATCGGGACGGTTAACTGTTATCCAGCCCTGCGTGAACCGCATAAGATAGTCCCCACCTCTTTTTCTTCCTCCAAGATAATAAAAAAAAAAACGAAAAAAAAAAAGTGGGAAAAGATTTCGCTAAAAGTTTTTTTGTTTAAACATTTCCCATTTTTAGTTATTGTTGTAGTTTATCCTCTAAACAGTGGCAGCTAAGAAAAGAAAAGGAAAGGGGAAGAAGGAGACGCCAAAAAAATAGCAACAGCAGCAGCGGCGGCCCCTGTTTCAATCGTCTTACACATACAACAGAGAAAAAATTACATTTATGGGCTTGGAATTGAGTATGAACAGAGTTACGCATTTGCATAAACTCTCTCTAATGTTAGAATTGCAAATTTCTGTTTTGCAATCCCGAGGAGCTTCCGTTGAGTGGAACTGCCATTGTTGGCAATGCTGAAAACATACAAATACACTGTAGCGAGACGGCCCAACGTCTACCGGCTTCCTACTGCAAAGAAAAAAAAAGAAACTCCTTTTGATACAGAGAGAAGGAAAGAAAAAAAAAAAAAAGACCACACAGGCGCGTGCGTAAATGAAGGTAAAAAACAATTTATTAAACGGCTATATAAACTCAAAAAAAAAAAAAGAAAAAAAAAATTAAAAAACAATAATCAAAAATTACAATAAAAACTGGGTAAGAGAGGAATATAAGAATAGTTAAAACAGTATAAGAGGCGCTTAAATAAAAGCATAGTTCGTCAGTCGGGGCTTTCGTAGCATAGTTTGGGTATAAGGGGAGGAGTGGATTATTCCACTTGAAACGGGGGTTTGAAGAAAAGAAAATATTTAAAAAAAAATTCCTTCTTGCAGCATGCTGCTGCTGCTACTGCTGATGCTTCGAGAGCATCAGTTACCTCCCTTTTTTAAAATTCCTTAATTTTGCCGGCTTTGTACCCGCCGGCCAGCCAGCTAGCCGGGCCGTATAATGATAGATGACTTGTGTAAATTGAGTGCGTGCTTCTGTAAAGGCGCTCTAAAATTTTTTTTTAGCAAAGCAGGCCCTTGATGTCCATTTTGCGGAACGAGCTGTCGCCAGCTGCACTGGCAGGCGGCGGCGCGCGGAAGCCATTGGGCACCGAACCGAGGCGGGGAAGCAGCACCTTACGCTCAACGTTACCAAGAAGATTGAGCTTCTCATGGCCGTCCCACTTCCACAGCTTGCCGGCAAATTCAAAGCCCTTAGGGAAAGAAGGCAAAGCGTTGCTAGAGTTGTTGCTGTCGTTCTGGGATTGACTGCTTCGGTTAAGCATAGACATTTGCTGGAGCGAGCGCGTGGCTTGCAGCACCTGGTAGAGCTCACGCTGGGTATCGGCCTGGAAAGGCGAGGTTGACATTAGCGGATTCATGTCGTCCTCATCCTCCTCTGACGCGGATGAAACAATGCTGTTTTGGTGGCTTCTGCTGCTACCGGGGAACTGGGTCAAAGGCACGGCCTGAGGCGATGCGTAGAACAGATTGGTCGGGGTGTCATGCACCAAGGTGGGCGATACTATGCTTCTAACAACATCAGAAAGAAGCAGCGAGTCAGCACGGGATCTATCACCACTACTGCTGCCGTTGGGGAAGACAGGCTTGGGACCGGACTCACTTTTGGTGCGCTTGCGTGGCGACATTAGCTCGTCACCGTCATCTTCATAAGGATGCGACGCGCCCATGCCAGAAGTGGCAGCGCTGGACTGGAGAGAAGAGCTGCTCTCCAACTCCTTTCTCTTTCTTCTGCGGCGCTTGCCAGTGCTTGGCACAAAGCGCAGCTGCAGCTGACCAAAGCCGGGCTCGTCGGGCTTGAGGCAGCTCTCGGGGAAATCAGGTCCGAACACTGGCACAAGCGCGTAGCGGATATAGTAACAAGTGCGAGCAGCAAGGGCCTTTGCGATTTCAAAAGGCACCCAGGTGCCTTGGATTTTGAGAAAGCCACCGCGCACGCGCTTAATCACGGGCTCGAGATGCGGAGAGTTTTCAATAAGCTTGACAATGTCAGCTTTGTTGTGGCCGATGGCCTTCCAGATGCCAGTAAGGTGGACGTAGCCAGTGTGGTAGTCCCAGATGATCCACTGGTTGTTAAGCTGGTACTCGTATACGGTAAGGAAATTGCGTGAGTCCACAGAAGTGGCATATTTCTTCATGTCAATGTTAGTGGGGACGAGGGCGCGTTGGTCGGGGGGCACGACGCTAGCGCCAGGCGACGGCTGAATGGGGTAGTTCACCTTATAACTAAAGTCCGGAGCATGAATGTCGCGGCGCTTTGGCGGCTTTGACGATGTGGCGACAACAAGCTTATTAGAAGAGGATACCGATGACGACGTAGACAGGGGTGTGAAGGGCTTGGTTATGAACTTTTTCTGGGCAGTTGATATCGGCTTGATCATCAGCGGACTGTGTTTAGCGGATGTGCCAGAATTCAGGATTTGGGCAAGTTTGCTGGAGTTTGAGCTAGGCGCTGAAGCGGCCGAGGACTCGTGATTCAGCGGGGGCAGACGGTGTCTGACTAGAAGTGATGTGAAAGTAGGCTTGGGGGGCATTGTAGATGTTGATAAGTTCTAGATGAGCTACTCGGAGATAGAGATGCAATTTATTTATTTAATACTTTTTTTTCTTTCTTCTTTCATTAGAAGGTAAAAGTACCAGGGCCAGCAGGTCTTTTATAGAAGACGGAGAGCCATCGCGTAAAATCATGGACGAGGGCCAAGGGCCACGATGATCTGACTTTTTTTTTTTTTTTTACTATTATTACTATTATTATTATAATTATGATTATTATTTTAGCTGTATGTCTGCCGCCGGTAGGTACTTGGCCATAGCAGAGCCCAACCCCTAAACGTGCTAATAATACTGAGAATAGCTCACGATCATGGATGGACCGTGGACCAGATGGGGACATCAGCGAGTACTCCATTGGTATCTAACAGATTTTGAGAGGGTACCATGAAATAAACACAGAAAAAGGGTTCATCCCATGCACCTTTGATGGAAACCACTCGACCGAAGAATTGAAAATAAGAAAAAGAAATAAAACTAAAAAAAAAACGCATCATCATCATCTATGATACTGTCTCCGTCATCGCTGCTTTAAGCACCACTGTTGGCCGTCGTCATTATCGCAATCATAAGGGGAGTTTTTTTTTTTTTCATAGACCCGGTGATAAGTGATCTGCGCCATGTGTAAAAAAACCCAGAAAAACCGTTGACAACTGTGAAATAAACAAACATCGTCCCTTCTACCTCTCTCTCGCTTTCATCCTTTCTTTCATCTCCCCCCAATTTTCCTCGTTTTTTTTTTTTTTACACGCGCGTGACGCGTCGGAGGACTTGATTTCTGCCTTTGTAATTGTCTCTTCAGGGCAGTTCTCCGTTTTCTTTTTACGAAACAGTTGCTGAATTGAAAAAAAAATGAAAATATTTTCAAAAAAAATTTAAATTTAATATAGTAATATTGATATAGTAGGCACAGTGGTCATTGGCAGTTCGCGATGGTGATGACCGCCAGTCCCAGCGACAGCTCGCCGCTGCGCGATCGGGGCTCACGAGGACATCTTCCCCCGGACAAGATCTTTCACAAAAGGCACACATTATTCCGTAGAAGCCATCTCCACCAACCAGCGCCGCAATAATGGATGTTTTACATTGAAAAATAAAATAAATTCAAACTGGATACAAAGCTATCTTAAAAAATAAAAATTCAAAATGATATGATTCTTTGTAGATGTGCGCTTGTCGCTACCGTTGGCTTCGTTATCCATTCTCCGCTTTCTCTTCGTGACCATTGTTTTTGATCTCATACGTAAAGACTGGTCCTGTCGGCATATACACTATTACTGCGTTCCTTCAGCGGTTACTGTAGAAGGTACTGCAGGTGGGGTGTCAAACAAACAACGTTTTATCCTACTGTTGGGCCTTCTGGCAGATTCTGCTGCTGCTCCCTGCCGTTGGTCCTGCTCATAAACCATATATAGTACTTGGCAGTACTCTGTACTAGGGCCCTAGGGGCCTGTTTAAAGTCAAAACAGCATTGAGACAAAAAAATCAATGTGAGACTTACCAGTTCATACTTCCGCATTCTCTTAAAGAGGGTCTTTAAATGTACTCGAGGGCCACTGGATCCCTGACTTTCTGAGCCATCTTAAAAAAACATATAAAACCACGTCGGGCTTTTTTTTTTTTTTTTTTCAGATGGCGTGAGTTTTTCTCTAAAAATATTTTAAAAATGAATTTAAAAAATATTTTAAAAATAAAAAAATTATAATAATTTTAACAAATCGTTACTGCGGAATACACCAACGGTAAAAAATACTTTAAAAAATTAGTGATAAAATTATACAAATTGTATTTACCTGTGACGATCAGTACCTGACTGAAAATTATCTGAAATCACTGAATGCCAGCTTCAAAGTTAACTGAAACTTCTACACGTTGAGGACTTCAGGTTTTTGTCACTCACAAATTGAACCATTGGTATATTATACTATGTCTATTCTACTGTGTCCAGCGATTTCGCTCGTCAATGAAGCATCATCGCCATCTTCATGGTTAAATATATGTGTATAATTTTTTCTTTCTTTTTTTTTAGTAAACAATTTCCTGGTACCGGGCACTCTCTTCCTCGTCATCGCCTGTCTTTTGCTCTTCAATGTACTGCAACGTGCGTTCAAAGTGTTTGCTCTGTGCGTCACCCTTCACATTCTCCAGATTGCGCTGAATCAGCTCAATCAAGCCAATAATGAACTTGGCTGTGACCTGTTCGTTGCCGCGCTCAAAGTAGTACAGACTTCGATTTAGAATCTCTACAAACAGCTCGACGCTCACGCCCAGGTCCATGCATCCATCGGCAACCCGAAGGGAACGCTGCAGGCACTCAAACACCCGTTTCCCATCACGGAAAAATTCAGTAGTCCCTTCTTGTTCTCCCAAAGCTGGAATCTCCACTCCCCACCAGAGATGACTCGCCAGGTAAACCGCACGACACTGGTCCGGCTTTTTCAGCAGTTTGGACCCATACAACGCGCATTTGGAAACAAGCGTATCATAGTTCTCCTCGCTGAAGTGGCGGCTGTTTTGCAAACTGCTGGCAATGATGCAGATCGCCTGGTATTGCGCACGTGAGTCCGAAATACCCTCCTCGTAAATTGAAAACGCTTGTGCGTAGAACTCGTAGCTGGCCTCTTCGGCCCCTATCTGGTCCGCAATCGCTCCAGCGTCTACAAACAGCCGCAGTGCCTTGTTAGACTTGCCCGTGCGGTTAATATCCCCGATAGTGTACTGGACAAACTTAAACAAGCTGCCCAACTGGTCGCTGTCCTTGGGCACACGGCGCACCAGCCGGAAAGCTGCAAACACCAGCGCTGGATACGTGAACTGCACAAACTGTTTTCCTTCACCCAAAGCCTTGCGCGCAGTAGCCAGCAGCTTAGCCTGTACCTCTGTATCACGGTTATACAGCAAATGCACGACCTTGGCCAACTTGCTCTGGTTTGCAAGTGTTTCAGCGCTGAGTTTAGTCTCGTCTAGTTCCTCCTCGCTGTTATCGTCGCCTAACAAGTTGCTGACGCCACTGGAAACTTTTGCACTAGTACCAGCAGTGTCGTCACTACCAACTATAAGAATGTGGATCAGACCAAAAACTCCCTCAGCTTCCTCAACGGTTTCAATGTGGTTCTGGAGACTTAAGACTGAATCTACAACGGCTCCTGCCACAGCTTTTTGGCTTTTACCAGGCTGGGAAGTGAGTAGCGGAAGGAAGTGCTTGAGCTCTAGCACAGTCAGAAATCGGGGGAAGTTGTTGATCAGGAGCTGCAGCAGCTCCAAAATGTTACTAACAGTGGCCTCGCTGTGGGCCTCAGGGGTGTCCTTTACTGAGTCGAGTTTTTGCAAAACAAATTCCAAAATTTTGTCAATGTTCTCCGTGCGCTCTGGGTAACAGCTGATGGAAAGGCGCGCAATACCCACGTAAAGCGCGGTGGTGTCGGAGATAGTCAGATTAGGTCTGGCCTCAAGCAGTTTTGCCACAAGGCTCCAGAAAATTTCAAACAAATCAATGTTGACGGGAACGCCGCGTCTGACCTCTACATCGGGAACATGAGGCTCAAGCTTCTCCTCTTTTTCTTCTTCTTCTTTTTCTTTCTCGTCGCCAATAGTAGCATTTTCCAACTTCTCGGTGACCTCCTGTTCGCTACTGCTGGCTTTATCGGAGGCAGCCTTTTCGTTTTCTGCCTCTTTTGCAGAAAACTCAGCTAATCTGTTGACAAGCGTCAAAATAATCTTCTTCACGTTTGCGTCAGGATTCAGATTCGCCGTAGCATTGAGGAAAAGATCCAGTGTAAACAAGTGGAATTCATCCGGGAACACCTGAGAAATCACATCCAAAAGGTATTCTTGCGCAATTACGTCGCGGCATTGAACAACCTGCTCCAAAATTGCAGGAAGAATGGTCTCCCGGTAATAGTTCTTGTCAATGCCTTCCAATTGCGAAAGACGGACAAGGTTGGAACCTACGAGAATTTGTAACTCCTTGCGCTCTTTTGTGCGCTTTTCACGTTCGCGACTGTGACCCTGGTGCTGAAGACGCACCCAAAGTTTGTTCATCTCAATGAAGTTGGTGATCACAAATTTAACGGAGTCTTCGAGGTTACCCTCAATTCCGTCAGAGGTTCCCACAGGAAGATAGTCGCGCGCACCCTGTGAAAGATAATAACGCAAGAAGAGACCCCGGATGGGGTGCTGGACACCGCGGCACATCTCCATCATATCCTTCATAATTTCCTTGACCGGTGCGTCAGGAACTGACATGTATACAGTACCGACAGTTATCATGAGGTAGAGACGGGGTACAATGTTGCCAGTGTACTGAACCAGCTCGTACAAGTCTGCCAGGTGGTGCATGTTATGATTGTCTTTAAGGAATGCACCGAGATAGCTGAGTGCGTCAAATACAGCAATGTAAAGCTCATAGTACTGTTTAGGGCTCAGTAGCGATGTGCGCAGCTCGACGAGAAAGTTAGAGGCGTGTTTGAGAGCGTCCATGAGCTTACCCTTGGACTCCAAACACTTGCGCATGGCAGCCTCCTGTTGGCGAATGACGCTAAGCGACTCATCAAGCTTGCGAGCCTGTTCTTCGGCAGTAATTATTTGAATTGCTGTAGACATTAAGAGTAAATTGATCTTAAATTAGGCGTTAAATTTCTTGATTGCAAGAAAGAAAATAAGACAGGAGGAGAGAAAGCTGCTAACTCAGCCTTGAATTTCCAGTGACGTGGAGTGTCGCTTACCCGGCCTTACTCAGATTTTGACAAAAACAATCGAAATTTTCAGTTCCAATTGCAAACTTTTTCCAAAAAAAAAAAAAAAGCCTGGCTTCTTACGATCCCATAGCCGCTTGTTTAATGAGATATCTGGCACTGGAGAGCTTGAACGTTGCTCGCAAGGCGATGGCAGAGACTGTCACGCGCGTAGGCGATATTATAGCAAGCCCGGCACATTGCCGGCGAAAGCCTCTGAGTGCGCCGCTACAGTACCATGTTGACCGCGTGCTTGCGCACAACGGATCCGCGTCTCGCACTCACAAGATCTACGACTACGAGCTGAAACGGACCATAGAGACCACTGCCGCACTGTCCTCGAGCGTCGAGCGTGTAGTTTCTGAGCATCCGGTTGAAGCGCACGCTCTAGCGGAGTTTGTCGACATTCAAGGTGCGCACCCAGCGATACGCCGCACAGACCTCGCCAAGCTGCTGGCGCCAGCACTTGGTGATGCACCGTCAGAGCGTGCGAACATGGATCGTCTGGTACGCCACGGGCAGCTGTTTCTGGAGACCCTGTGCCAGGCGCACGTGCTAACGCTGCCGTCTCGCAACGCGATTGAAGTCACAGGTGCTATGGACTTCAGCCGGGCGCGCGCCGGTAGTTATGATGTGCTTCATACGGATCGCGAGCTGTTGACGGAGTTCCTCAAGCGTAATGGATTTTACACCTCGGTGGTGCTGCCGCGGGACGTGCGTTGGGAGCGCACACGACTGGCCCAAGCTGAGCGTGCGTTGTATGCTGTGATCGGGCTGCTGTTGAAAATTTACGGCATGGAGGCGACCGAGAAATTTGTAAAGACTAAGGTCATTGGTGGCTATAATGGACTCATGAGTCTCATGGTTGACAGGTAACGGATGCGTAGACTCTTTACTAGATGACCTCGCGACTACCTCGACACCAAAGACCAAACTTACCGGGCGTCACCCACCCACTGCATCACTACTCATTTAATCATGGCCTATACGGGTCTATAGCATCTTATCTTTTTATTTCATGAGGCCGACTCGTTTGACATTTGTACATATAATTATCAGTGTGTTTTTTTGTTTCTTTTTATGGTTTTTTTTTTTTTTTTTTTGGCATCTCTTCAATTATTTACAGTTTTTTGTGTTTTATGTGTCGAGTCTGTTAACCAAGTCTACTCCTGCTTGATGGCGTTCTCAGGTGCACCTTCGCTAGTATCGGCTTTGGTGTGATCCAGTAGCGGCTTGAAGACGGGGTCGCTGAGCATGCCGAGAACAGCGTTGGCAACGTCGCGGTTTGCAGAGTTACCAAAGTGCTTGACAGTTTCACCAGCATCGACCTTTGCATTTGCAGTGACATCGGTGAGGTCAGCCAGCTCCTCGAAAGTGTAGAGATGTGCTTTCACACCAACACCAGGCATGGCATGTTTCCGCAGCGTCGAAAGCCAAACCTCAACGACCTCGGGGTTGGCGTCGTAGACTTTTAGCAGCCGCTTGTGCGTGCGTCTCTCAAAGTTCTCCTTGGACTTAGCATGTACGAACGGCGACCGGATCACGGTCCAGCGTTCACGGCGAGTGGGCAGAGGCACAGAGCCGGTGACAGGCAGCTTGAGGTAGAATGCAGCTCTAAGCGCAAAGTCAACAAAAAAGTCGAGATCGTCAGACTCGAATGAGCGCACCTGCAGCTCACACACGAGCTCTCTATCGGCCAGGTTATCGGGCTTGTAGCGCAGCGGTGCGTAGTCGTTCAGCGCAACGTTGATAGGCAGAGGGCGACCAGTAGCAGCTCTGATCTTGGTACTCGACTGAGTAAAGGACTGCGGATACAAATGCTTGGGGTCGTACGTGGGCGAGTCGTCAACGGCAGTCTTCGTAGCAAGCTCCTGCTCAGCAACTCTGTTAAAAGAAGGTGTGGCAGTAGTCGATTTCAGCCTCCGTAGAGCAACGGCGGGCTGCTGCAACAGGCGGCGCGAGGTAGTTCTGATCATAGTTAATGGATCAAGGTCGTTGATGCTGAGAGTGCTGGATCGAATGGAGGAAGCGTAAACTCGAAAACTTTTTTTTTTCGCTGCCAATGAGGGCACAGTGAAAGACAGACATATTTGATTAAACGTTTGTGCAGTTGTGCAGTATATACTATAAGGTATATTTCATGGAATAACTGTCACAACGTTTTTAGCATGATATCACATGACTGTTTTAAAACTTAAGTCTTATATCTTTAGTTTTACCTTGATCTCTTAGTCTCCGATCTGAAAATTTTCTGTTCTAGCCGGTTAGCTCTCAACCAGATCAACATCCCACATATCAACCATGGGCAAGTCTAGCAAAGACAAACGAGATCTCTACTACCGAAAAGCCAAGGAGGAGGGCTGGCGCGCGCGCTCTGCTTTTAAACTTCTACAGCTTGACTCGCAGTTTCATCTGCTCGACGGGCTCAACCGCGTGGTCGACCTGTGCGCGGCGCCTGGCAGTTGGTCACAGGTGCTTTCAAAGCGACTGATGGGTGCCAATGTGGAAGCGGCGCTGGCAGCAAACAAGCGGATTGTGGCTGTGGATCTGCAGCCAATGTCACCGATTGCGGGCGTGACGACGTTGCAGGCTGATATCACGCACCCGAAGACGATTGACCGGATCTTGGACGTATTTGGCGGCGAGCCCGCTGATTTTGTGTGCTCGGATGGCGCCCCTGATGTGACAGGCCTGCACGACCTGGACGAATATATCCAGGCACAGTTGATTTTGTCGGCACTGCAGCTGGCAACAGCGCTGCTGCGGCCTGGCGGCAAGTTTGTGGCCAAGATCTTCCGCGGACGCGACATTGATCTGCTTTATGCGCAGCTGGGACTGCTGTTCGATAAAGTGTCGTGTGCAAAGCCACGGTCTTCGCGCGCGTCGTCATTGGAGGCGTTCGTCGTTTGCGAGGGTTACCGGCCGCGTGCCGGTTGGGACGCGCGCTCGCTTGTGGGCAGCGGGCTCTCGACGTTGGAATTTGTAGACAAACTTCGGGCTACTGAGAGCGAGTTGGAGCGTGTCGTCGTGCCATTCGTGGCCTGCGGTGATCTAGAAGAGTACGATTCTGATGCGACTTATACCCTGGAGAAGGATGCCGCGCGGCTGTCGCTGGATCCCGTACAGGCTCCTGTCGCACCGCCATACAAAACCGCACTGGAGCTGAAGCGTAACGGCCTTCTTCGGAAGACGTAGGTCACATACCAAACACACAAACATACATTTCATAACAAATAAATATATAGTAACGACTTCTAATTTTAGTCGCATAGTTTTCTTTATTTTTTTTTCTCCTCTTTCTAAAGGTCAGTTCTCCGACTGCCAGATCTCTTTGCTCTGTTGGTCCACGATCTTCATACGCTTCGCCACACTATCTAGCTTCTCTATTGTTTTTGTCACATGGTTATACACGTTGTTGAAGTGTTGCTGGTTGAACAGATTATGCCGTAAAGAGTCCATATCATTTTGCTCCCATAATGGCTGGTAGTAGTCCTCTTGGCGGCGGTCCTTGCTACCCATGGCCCGCACGAGTTCCCGCTGGGCTGCGCGCAGCTCGCGTAGCGCGTTCGCGTGCTCAGCCCCAAAGAAGCTCCCATTAGTACGCGACTGGTGCGCTATGCTTTCAGTCTCAGAGAGAATATCTATTTCTGACCACAAACGATCGTGTTCGTCGACGACAGGCTTAACGGAGGGGATGTTGTCTGACATGGTGGTTGCTATTGGTAGTGGAAGATGATGATGTTGAAGGATCAGAAGACCAGCCGTGGCCTAGAAAAACCCAAGTTGAAAGGACCTCCCTATAAGGATAAAGCCATGTCATTTGCAAGGCCAAATATCAGTATAAAGCAACAATCTAACATTTACATAAGCATATCTTTACTATGGCCTTTTTTTCACATTTCCTGATCTCACCGGTACCGCTAATCGTTTCCCTTCACACATCATGACCCCCTTGATGACAACATCATCATTATCTCCGCTGTCTGCAAGCGACGATAACGAGGAGCCGTTACCACAATGGCGCAAGCTTTTGTGGGTGCGGCAGCCGTACCCTGACAACTACGTTGACGACACGTTTCTATCGCAACTCAAACAAAACTCACACGTGCAACCCTACACGCTCGGGGCGCTGTCCCGCGACTCGTGTGGAATCCTCGAGCATGTTTGCAGCGTCGTACTTTTTGGATGTGGATTCTATTTTACGTACACTGGTGTTACTGTTTTCAGCGGAAGCGCGGACGCTGGCATCATTAGTGGTGGTGACAGTACTGTCTTACTTTGGGCAGCGGCTTTTGGCACAGCGGTGCTCGGCGGAACGTCGCTCAAGTCAAGTATGCTAGTTTTGTGCACACTACTGGCGTTGTCTCCTGTACTCAAGTCGCTGACCCTTAGCACAAGCAGTGATTCTATCTGGGCGCTGGCATGCTGGTTGGTGTTTGCCAACATCTTGTTCAAGGACTATTCGAGCCGCAGTGACGGGGGCGCTTGGACACAGTCAGTGCTGGCCACTAATCTAGTGCTGAGTGCAGCTATAGTTCTAGCCTCTAGGCTTGAGACGACAATGCAGGTGTTTAGCTTCATTCTTTTCAGCATTCAGTTATTCGGCGTGTTTCCTAACTTTCTGAGCCGGCTGCGCTATGCAGGCGCGAACGGCGACAGTACGGGTTGTGTGTACTACGCGGTACTGTTGATGCTGGTAGTAAGCAGTAGCACCGGGCTGTTTCTGGTGGGCGGCTTTTTTATATTGTTATTATGGATAGTGATCATGGTCAGCATTGTACTAGGCCTGCCGGTGATACTGCTAACGCTACAAAAATACAAGAATGAGATTCAAGGCCCATGGGATCCGGCACGCCCTATTCTCAAGAACAACAAATAACCATGCGTGTCTTTTTTTTTTTCTGCATAAATTATTCACTTATCCGGACAGGTATTCATTAAACTAATTACTGTTTTATTTGATTTTTTTAAATCATTGAAATTATTCATACTTGTTTTCATTTACACTTCATGCGCGCAAGTTTACTACTGTCAATTTACATAAAAGTACTCTAGTGGCCACGACAGCGCGTCGTGTAGTTCTTGTTCGAGATCATCAATTTTATCCATAATCTGCTCTGCACGAGACATTTGCCCATTGTTGTATAACATCTGCACCCGCAGTGTGTGCCTTTGAATTTGGCTTTGTAGGTGATCCAGAAACAGTTTCTGGCGGTTTGTTGCCTCTTTCTTAGCCAACGCAGTCTTGATATGATCCGCCAAAATGCAAGCGGTGGTGGTATTGTCTGCGCTGGCATCGCCAGAGTTAGAGCTCATCACCTGCAGAATATTCAGCAGGTTTGTGTGCGGGTTGTTGTCCTCTATCAGATATGGACTGGCATGTGTGATCTTTTGCTTCTTATTTGGCGGTGACGAGTATGCACTATTATCTGTGTTATTGCTGTTAATGTTGTTGTAATATGGCGACGCACCGGTTGTGTCTGGCGTGTTTATAGAGTCAGGTTCCTCGTCCTTGATTGTGGGCATGAACCGGAACTTAGAAATGTCGTTAAAGTCACACTCTTCGGACTTGGGAGGAGTAAGTATACTTGGCGGCAACTGTTTAAGGTAACCGCTCTCATCTGACATGATTTTTTCAAATTCGCGAAAATATGGGAATTGGTCGAGAATTTCTTGCTCAAGTTCAGCGTTGACAGAATCGACGACACCGAGGCGGCCAAGCTTATCTTTGGCCTTCTTGTAGCACTTTTTTAGGTTGCGGATTTTATGGTCGCACTGCTTCGCGGTCTTGGAGCAGCCAGTGACGTGGAGCTGTAAATGCTGTGCCAGTTTAGGTAACATTTGGGCGGTATTACGCTTCATAGCAAGAAAGTTATCTTGCGCCACGAGCCATCGCACAAGACCCTCGGTTTCACGCTTAGACCACGAGACATAATCGCGTCGTCGTCCGTTATTATTGGCGCTATTACTGCTGCTGCATGCAGCATTGTTGTTGGCAGAGCCCGAACCAGCAGGCTTAGAGGGTTTGACGAGAGATGCGGATGCGACGACAGGCGGTGATGGAAGATTGTTAGAGTCAGTAGCAACGGCGAGCAGACCCGGCGCAGGGCCGCAAAATATTTGACCATTGGTGCCGGTTGTGCTGTGCAGGTCAAGCATGGCACCAGGCGGAGTAATTGGACTGTTGTAAAACAGTTGGTGCTCCTTTGAGTACGTCTTTTCAATGGTTTCTTGGATCATAGCGTACGCTTCAGAGGCCATCATTATGCAAAAAAAAATGTGTCGCTATTTAGCTTAGGAGGAAAATTTTGTAACGAGAAAAAATACTGGATCAGCAAGAGAAGCAGAAAATAAAAGAGAACAGGACGGACCAGGTCTTTTATACAAACAAAAGCGCCAATGACCATTTATAGCTGGATGCGCTACATATTGTTGAGTAAAAAAAAAATATTAAATTTAAAAAAAAATTGACCCATTTAATTTTTTATCCCAAATTGGAAAATCTAAGAAAATCTTGACAGATCGTATTGTCTGCAGCCAATGGGCACCGGGTACACCTGAATTCACAGTTTTATCTGATTGGCCCCACTAGCCTTATTTAACTATGGTTAGGCTCAATTTTTGCTCATTTTGGGTATATCTGATCTCCGTTAGCGGTCTATTACGTAAATAATTAGCGAGCGCAATGCAAGCTAGCGTTGATTGGTCAAAAGTTGGTTCGTATTTTTTTACCTCATAGTTTAAGGTTGAGTGACATAAAGATTATCTAATCAATATAATCGACACACTGTTCACACAAGCGCTCTTTTGATTTAGTTCAGGATTATAATTGGTCCGTTTGCAGTGACTGCTTTTTATCAGATCTCTTAGATTTCCCTTTTTGGGGCCGTGGACTTCACTGTAATTCCAACTTGCTGGCCAATCAAGTACGTCTTCGTATTTGCGGATCAAACGGTTTAAAAAAGTAGAAATAAAAGAAAAAAAAAAAAAAAGTGAAAAGTTTGTAAATTTTTGTAATTTTGTGATTTTGTAAAATACGTAAACTAAAATTGAGAGTATAACTAAAATAAAATTTTAATTAACAATCAAAACAAGCAGCAGCAGCTTTGACTCTACGTCTTCTTTGACTTTTTGTCTTTAAAAGTCGTTTAGTGACAACATTGTCTACATGTATTTTCAAACGTTTAAAAGCACTGTTACACATAATGATTTCAAACTATGTAGCAACAAGACTGTGGGTATTAATGGGGAATTAATTGCAAATTTTTAATAAATAATCCAGTAAGCACCTTTCTACGGATGCCTGGCTCACGTATAGTTGTATTTTGCACTACTACAGCCTTTTTGCGTGACCCACTGCAGTGCTGCTTGGATTTGACCACTCACAAATCTGAAAACTTTTCCGTCTGCGCAGTACTCGCTCCCGGCCCTTTTACCATAATTGGAAACCCTTGGTTCGTAGATCAGACTTGGGACTATCCTGAAATGCCATCTAGCTTTGTTTGCTGCCATTACAAGGCAAGTAGAGAAACCATAAGTTGTGCTATTCAAATATTTTCTTTTGGTATTGCTTCCATTATTTTTATCGCGTGAACAAACTATTGAGAGTTTGACACTTTAATTTTTAAATTTTCTTATTGTTAAAAGAGACTCTAAATTAAAGATATTAGCTAGCGACAACGTATTTTTGGGGTTAATTGGTTTGTTTGTTTGTTTGTTTGTATTTCTGCAGGTCTTGCAGCTACGGAATCAAAAATAGCAATGTTTCAATTGCACCAATAGTGTTTCAAAATAAAGTAATGAACTTTAAGACTGTGTTATTCATCAATAGAAGAACTGAAAACCTAAGTCTTCATGTAGTTTGAGTCTCAAGTTTGAGTCACCCCATATTAGTTTTTGTAACAGTTTTTTTTGGTTCTGTAAAGCTATTTATTTTTATAGACATAACCTCTAGAAAGTAATTGACACCCTAGACCTTTTTTTAGAGTCTGCGGTAATCCATTACCGCACTAGTTGCGCTTTAAGTTTTCTCAGTCTGCTTAAGATCAATTTTTTTTGTATTTTTACTGGCCTCGAGGGTCATAGGTTCCGTCATTTTCCGAATTTTTGCACGCATGTGTACAGGCCTTTTGCCAGTAACTTTGCACCCAGCTAAATTTTTAGTGTTGTCAAGAAACAAAAATAAAAATTTGGTTAAAGCATTATTGTGCCAAAACTTTTATTGAAAAATGTGAACAAATGTGTGCCTTGTTCAACGAGACTTAAAGTGAAAGACTAAAAATTTAAAAAAAAAAACCTGAAAGATGGTACCTGTTTTTTTTTTAGCAGTCCAGGAACCAGATAATGAATAGTTCAGGTTCTTAAGAAATCAACTATGTATTTTTTGTGAAAAAAATTCCATCAAATGCAAATGGACACAAAATCAAAAAAAATTTCATCTAATTAGCCAATTAAAAAATAAAAATAAAGAACCATTTTTTTTTTTTGGTTCCTGCCACTGCAAATGTTAATTGTTGATTTTGGTTCCACTCTACCTACAAGCAGTCTGAAGCAGTATATTTCAAGCATAAATATTATTTTGTTGTCATAACAGTATGAATTTTCATAATGGGCGACAGAGAGTTGCTTAGCATTCACTGTTTAACTAGTTCCCAGCTTTTTTTTTTTTCTTTTTAGGCATTTCATCACTCAGCTTGATTAGTCCTTTCAAGCCGTAAATTGCAACTTACCCATTTTTAAAGTCTCAAATCTAAGTTTTCTATGAAAATATACTGATGACGTTGTCGTGAAATTAATTTGCATTGAGGTTTAACCAATAGTTATGCATTTTTTAATTCTTTTGTACAGTTCATTTTACAAAGTATGGGTCTGAATTAAACCCTATTCAGTAAGAGTTTAAAACAAAAATTTTCCGGTATGGTTTCTTTCACTTATCGTCATCTTATTTTGTCATTTTACTAATCACATTTAGCACTAAGCTTATGCTATACAGTCTAAGTTTGCCAGTACTTTTTTGAAGCTGATCATTTGTTGTAAACCTTTATTGTCATTTTTGCTGGTTCTTAAGCTGTTTATTTTAGTTGTAATTAAACTTTTGGTTCTTGAAGCAAGCATATAGGCCTACTTTTTGCCAAGTGCACAGTTTTGCTACACTTTTGGATAGTAGTTGTAACTAAATGAAAAACGTGATTTAATAATACTTTGAGACATGGAGTGTTGATGCCGTTAAACTAGCCGATATCAATCCCTATCTCAGCTATGGTCGGATCTTAAATTATCACTTCACACTGAAACAAGGTAACTAATCAATCGATCAACATTTTGCACTGACTAGCTAGTCTGGATGTAAGATGGTTTTTTACCATTCCAGCTCTGCAAACGGGCCTGTTTAGTTAATGTGCTTGTGTAAACCGCTACTTGCAGTTTTATGTTAAAAAAACCGTTCGCTCTGCTCTAGTACTAATTTTTTTTTCAAGTTCCAGAAGACTAATTAGTATTATGATATTGCCATGTAATGAATTGAGCACATTGTTAATCTAAAATGGTGTGTGTATGGTAACCCAAAAGAATTCAAGACTCGCTTCGAAGGTTATCAGAAACTAAGTGCATTGCAAAGAATCTATAACGAATAAAGCAAATGATATTTCACGGAAAGTTGACAGTCCAAATGAGAATCTTTAGATTTAAAAATGACTGGGCTTGAATTTTAACTAGTGTTCATGCTCCCAAAAAAGTTATTATTAGCTGCCACAACAAGCTCGCCAAGAAAAACTGAACCTGCATTAGTTTTCTTTTTTGATTCACGCGGTATCCATTTCAGTACTGGCCATTTTGGTTTTTTTTAGTTTTGAAACTGAAATTTCAAAACTTTTGCTCTTCAACAAAATTAATTAAAACTTGTTTAAAAACTTTTTTTGCTTATTTCATCTATAGGTTTTTACAATGTAAGAGAAATAAAATACACAACTTTAAGGGGTTTTATGAAAATATGCCAGTTTTCAGGCCTTTCCACTCATCGAGTTTTCAAAGATTTTGCTAATCCTAAAAACTATGCCTTTCAACTCTACAAACATTAGTATATAAAACTTTGTGCCATATGCAAAGCGAGATGTCCGCGTGATTATGCGTGTTGTCAAAAAAAAACTTGGGATATTACTGGATCAACCTGTCACCCAAATGATGCGAGAGGGCTAGGTTGATTGTTGTTTGCTCTAAAGTACTCTTTTAGAAAATAAGTTCCAAAAATTTTTTAACCATCAGATCAACTACATTTTAAGAAGAGTAACAAAAGAGACCGAAGATTGTAGACCAAAAATTGAAAAAATTCCTTTTTTTTTTGACTGTACTATAGTTGTGTGGTCAGATGAAAATCATTTTGAGATAGTTTTCTCAACAAGGAGGCGACCCCAATTGATTCCACTTTACAACAAAAAAGGAAAAACAAATCTAATTATAACAATTCCTATTGTTCCTGGTAATCGTAAAAAAGTGAGTATCTGGGGTGCCTTTTCTGGAGTTGTTACTAAAGACATTTCCTTTCTACCACAAGGGGCCACCATAAACCACCAATTATACTTGAATGTTTTTGAAAGTCATTTCTCACAACTAATTGAGAAGTCTTAGTATAAAATTTTAGGTTAACAAGTTATTTTGATGTAGGATGGGGCTGAACACCACTGGCATGCAGTTGTGAAAACTTGGTTTGCGGATCACAAAATTGAGACTTTACTTTGGCCACCTCAATCTTCTGATTTCATCAATACTGAAAACATATCGAGCATCAAAAAAAAAAAAAAAAACAAGGTAAATGAAATATCTAGTTGTTACTTTACATGTTAAAATAAAATCAATTTTACTAGGTATGTAAATGGACTTGAAGCAGAAATATCTTGACAAGTTGATAAAATCAATGTCGAGGCGAGATTACATGGTTAAAAAATTTAAAGGTTAAAATACACCTTATTATGATATCTGCCCATTAATATTTCAGATATTTAGCATTTAAAATTTCTCTATATGTTTGAGCTATTAAGGTAGGTACTTGATCTTCATGTTTTCTTTTGATTGTGTTTATTTGTTAATCGCAAAACTAGAATTCTTATTTTTTTTATGGTCTGTATTGAAATTCATTTCGGAACCTAGGCACAGCGATGTAGAGCTCTTTAAAACGTATTTTTGTTCTTGATAAAGCATTTTTCTTACCATTCGATAATGCATCAAGATTTATAAATTTTTGGCTTGGCTGCCGCAAGTACTCTACTACTATATAGTAGCCTAGGGATGGTGGACTATGTGGTCCCCAATAGCCGGTCGGGACTCGGGCGAAAGTTCCCCGAAGAGTGGCAACTTTTTAACAGCCTCTGTCTTCATCAAGAATTTTAGCGAATGGAAATTTTAATTGCCATGTACCACTCTCTTTAAAAAAAAAAAGTAGCATGGCCAAAATGAATATACTCCATTTGGTGAAATCCTTCTACTGCTCAGTTCTTGAAGTACCGTACCAAAATATTATTAGCTTGCAAAAAAAAAACTCTCGTTCTGGCTATTTTTTAAAAACTTGCTTGTTGACACATGATACCAAAATTCATCTTCACTCACACCATATATCAATTTATAATTCTAGAGGTCCAAAGGGCCAAAATACAATGTCTGAGCAAATAGAATGTCGGAACTAGCGGGTAGTTTGTCCCTTTTTGTTACATGTTATCAGATGTGATCACTTCTGTAACACTACTGCGCACGGCTGGTGGAAATACTGTACACATTATTCACGTACTTTAGTTGCTAGTGAATATATATCTCCAAAAAGGGCAATAAAAATCTTGAACCTAGCGCGCTGAACAAGAACTAGAAGGCCAGCTGGACACTTTTATGGTCTAAAAGAATTTTAGTTACTGATTTAAACACTCTTTCTGTTTGTAAATTTTTGCATGTATTCAAAATGATTAGAAGTAGAATTGTCTTTTTGGGGGAAATTTTTACTTGTGCTGACAATATACGTCGTTAATTTTGTGACCACAGAAAGTTTAAACTTTAGTCTCTGAAAAAAACTCACCAATTTGGTTGTTTCCTAGATTGATATACGTAGATACGCTTTAGTAACAAAAGTATAATCATTTTGGAGACACCAACGGTAAGATGTTTTATTTATTTATTTAATAACACAATAACAGACAATTCACTTTTTTTTGGCTTAGGCATTAAAGAATGTTTTCAAATGACTTGGATTTGTGACACTTTCGTTCACAAAATTCCAGTATTTGAAAAAAACAAAAAAAATTACATGTGCTTTTTATGGGACCTTTGTTCACAATAAAACTTAGGAGATACGGGGTACCATGAAGATCACGGTATGTTGACATCGCTAACCACCTGCGACTTGGTTAACATTGTGTTCTTTTTCAACTTTTGATTGAAAAAAGTTTTACAACTTCTACTACTGATATAACTGTGAATTAAAAGGCTACTTTAGAATAAAACTAGATTAATAAAATCTTTTATTTTATTTGATCAACTTTGTGACCTTGTTTTTGTATTGTCCTTCTGTTCCAAAGCTATTTTTCTCTTTATATCTGTAAGATTGCTGAAACTATGATTACAAAAAAACTTGAAAATAACATCATGTTAACCAAGTTGTGAGTGATTAATTATGTCAACATACCGCGATCCTTATGGTACTTGGAGATACGTCTCACTTAAAAATTCCAATTATCTAATTGTGATGATCATCAGATAATTGTTTTAACGGGTAGAAACGCTTTAAAGTAGAATAGGCAATATAACCAAATCCATACAAAACACCGGCATTATGAAAAAAAACTTACAATTTTGAAAACCTTGATTGCCTTAAAGACTGTAAACGACTGACAGAAGAGAGAAATGTTATAAACCTTTTAGGGTTGGTGTGATTTGTTTCATGACTTCCACATCCTTCCTTTTAACAATGAGTAGACCAACAGATGCCTCTCAACGATTCAAGTTCTGCCTAAAAAGTGTCAATCCAAGGTCAATTTTCCTGTGAAAAAAAAAGAAAATAACAAACAAGATTAGCAAAGAAAAAAAGGTGAATATTTATTACAAGATTTGTGGAAAACATAAAGAAAACACAACACAAACAACAAACTGGGAGTCTGGGGTGCTTTGGCTGGTGAGCTGGTCGCGTGGCCGCGGTTTACACAGAGACACATGCGTCCAACCGGACCGCCATTGCTATGGCTTGCCTCAAACTTGTGACCCATGCTGCAAAGGAGCCACCACCTGCTAACCAGGTTGCATGCACAAGAGACCAGAAACCGGCAAATCCTCTGTCAACAGAATTGCTAAAAGTCAAAAAAGAACAAAATTAAAACGAACAAAATTATTAAATAAATATGAAATGCCAAAATAGAAAAGACCTATGTGTTTATGCCTTTGGTTGAGTCTGCTGCTCATCAAGGTCGGTTTGTTGGGCCTGCTGCTCGTCAAAATCGGTCTGTAGTTGCTGTTGCTCATCAAGATCGGTTTGTTGTTGCTGTTGTTCGTAAAATTTATCAGCATCTTCCTGGGCACGCATCGTTTCTTCCTCAAAGATCCTATGGCCAGCCATAAATCTACAGGACTTGTTAGCACAAAAGTTGTGAATTCACCAACGATACCAAAAAAAAAAAGAAGAAAAAAACGCGAGAAAAAAAACTTACAAAGAACCGTGGAAAATTCCAAGTTTGCGTATATACTCTGCCTGGATTGCTGTTGTGTGAAGCAAGTTGTCGAGGTCCTTCATACCGGACTCAAGTTGCGCCAGTTGCGTGTTTAGATGCGCAAGTTGCCGTGACTTGAGTGTAGATGGCGCAATAGTAAAACGTCGTGACCCATTACCGGACTGACTTTGTGAAGATAGAATAGTAAGACGCCGCTGCTGATACATCTTGAGGAGTGTTGAGAATGCTTGCAATTAAAAAAAAAAACAGTGTTGAAATGCTGATTGTTTTGACGATGCTTGGGAGATTCTGACGGTTTCAATTCAAAACATCAAAAAAACGACTTCCAGGGTTTGGGCTATTAAGCGTGCACCGGTATTGTGTCCCGTGCTGCCGGGTAGCCTTCCTCGTGACGCACGTAGCGTTCGCGAAACAGGGCCAGCAACGCAGGGTTGAATTCTGCAAACGGGCGATTACGCTCTGACCGTGGCAGCGGCAGAGGAAGCACCCAGTATAAAGGGTTGGCTCCCATGACGCTGCGCCAGTTCGCCGCCGCGCCTAGGCTGTAGGGCGTTGGGTCTGTCCGGCGCATGCGCGATACCACGCGCAAACCGCTTTCCGACTCGAAAAAGTTGAAGATTGGGAAATCTGACTTTTTGTACTTCATACTCTCTAATGTCGTTGTATTATTGAGCACATAGGAGATGTGTACACCAGTGAACGCGATTAACAGGACCAGCCAGAAACCGCTTATGACAAAAATGACAATAAGATGTGCGGGCTGAGTGCCCGTGCGCGCGTTATACGTATTAGCAAACACAGCCATGCTGATAACCAGAAATGCCAACAGCAGCATGAAGTATACAAGAAACAGGATAAAAAACCGATAGTTGGACAGGCCAATGAAACCGCCTACCCAACTGCATAGATGATCCATTTTGGGAATACAGTAGCCGAGCTCTGCGGAGTGATGCACACGATCCGGCTTACGCATCTGGCACGTCGAGCACCACAGCGGGTAGCCGTGAGGATCGCACACGAAAACATCGTAAGGTCCAGCAAGCTTCTCCACCAGCCCTCCAGCATCGGCTTCGCCCGCGGCAGTAGCAACATTGTTTGGCTGATACCGTCCGGGACCCATTATTAGAATCTGTGCCCATGACGCAAACAGCAGCGCGAGGACGACACAGAACACGCATATCAGCGCAATACCTGTAGACCGGCTATGAAACGGGACTACCTCGTTCCAACAGTACAGGTAGCAATAGACGTATATAGCATAGCCAACAAGACCTAAGATCACGAATGGCAGTAATTTGTTGATCGCTTTCGCAGTAAACTTGGCAATACGTGGAAAGTTGTCAATGCCGGGGCGTTTCGGCCGCTCCCTTGGGTTTGTATTGAGAGATGTGGTTACATATGGAGTGATCGCCACGGGAACTTCTGCCGCGGTCGTTGGGGTCTGGACGCCGCCGTCCATGCTAGAATCTGTGAAGATGGCTTTAATTTATTTCCTTTTTTCTAAAAAAATTAAGAGAGAAAGAGGAAGAGTGAGAAAAAAAAGAAAAAAAGTGAGAAATAGTATAAGCATGCACTGGTAATAGGATTTCAACAAGCGCTAGGCGTTCATGAACAAGCTGACAAAGTCTAATGTTAAAGATTTAAGACAAGAGACCCAGGATGGCTGAGGAATGTCTACAGGGAAGGTTGAAAAATTATAAGGCGACAGGTTAGGGCATTACTAATTTACAGATCTGACGTACACAGGCTAGAAGGCATGTGCCAAGACAGGGACCGAGAGAGGGTGAAGATTGGAGCACACAGTCGTCGCGCCGGCTACAGGCCACGAAGCGACATCGCACCTACAAGCGCGGAGTTTGTCAGGCGTCGGTCGGTGAGGTCGAACGCCGCAGGTAGCTTGTAGTTCTTTCTAAGAAGTTCCGGTACACACACGCGCTCAAACGCGGCATCTGAAACCTCGGTCTCGTCGCCGCGCACCACAGCAGCCAGCTCGGTATGTGCCGCGTCCGCCTCATCATTGGATTCCAGCATGCGTACGACTAAAAGGCTGCGCGAGTCATCGGCAATACCGAAGCGCCGCAGACCGTCCATGATGTTATTGTTAGGTGACAGACTGAAGATTATATCAGAATAAACACTCTTGGTGCGCGCCTGGCCATCGGAGCCGTCGACGAGTGCGCGGTACACGGCCGCGAAAAGATGTTCGATCGAGTAAACCGTGTCGGCAGAGATAAACGCGTAGTGCAGCGCGTCAGCGTCGGACGCGGGCTGGAGCACGCGCTTCTTGATGTCTGCCGCATTTTCGACATTTTCAAACAGGGCGACCAGTATCCGGCGGTCGGGGTACTGCGGAAGTGTGGTGATGATGCTTTTAGACGTGCTCATGGTATGTGAAGATACAAGTGCTGGCGATGGTCAGAGGTCAACGACCAGTGTTTGCCTTGGGCAGACTGAAAAACATTATTGATTCCATGTGTACATTACAGTCCGCCAACCGTAAGTACGGTCATTGACGACACAAGAGTGCGAAGCCCTCCACGCGTCGGGGGCTGTCCCCCTTTTAAAACTCAACATCATCGTCATTACTAGCATTAACCGTATTATTACCCATGGGCGTTGCAATCTGGCTTGAACCGCCTCCTGGCGCATTACAAACTGTCCTTTGCAGTACCATAGATCGGTTGCCTGCCGCTTTACCTACACTCCGCGACTCGCCGCGTTTCCGCGCGCACATGACTGTGACGTCGAGCCTGACGCCTGAGCACGCCGCGCGACCCGAAGAGATACTCACCGAGCTCCGCCAGTTTCTGGCATCTGATTCTAGCGTGCCTGCCAATGCACGCATTGCGCTGGCCGCAACCGAGCCCCAGTACGGTGGGCGCTTTTTTAACAAGGTCTACCTCCCCGTAGCGCGTGACGCGCCGCTGGTTGCGCTCGCAAAGTTTGCCCGCGCCCGGTATCTAGCCGCCCCGGCCAACGCGCCGGCCGCTGTCGCGCAATGGGCGGAGTCCGGGTTTTTGCCGCATTTTTCGTTGCTCTATAACGAGAAAACGATTGATGACGCCTTGAGCGTAGAGATTGAGCGCGAGACAGCCGAGCTAACGGCGCTACTGACAAGCTCAGAGGATGCGTGTTCGTGGAGGCTACAGGACTCAGTGTTGTCGATTGTCGTCTGTGAAGGCCCAATTCAAACCTGGAAAACTGTTGCCACATCGTATGAAAATATTTAGACTTGCTACATTATGTCTTTCTGTCGAGTTTTCGCTATTTATACTTTTTATAGACTTACAACGACAGTCTTACGCGAAGAAAACTGTAAACTCATAACGACTTGGACTTTTGGACCAATTTTATACTGTAATTCTCAAGCTCAACCTCCAACCCCTAAAACTATGCAAGATCTTGTTTCGGTATCACCATGCTCCTCATAATATTTAGTGAGCCTACTTGAGTTTATTTTTTGAGTTAACTTAGAGATCCGCTGTCAATGATGAATGTGATCCATGACTTGCAAACTTGTTCAGTAATTTTTTTCTTTTAGTTTTGATCATTACACTGGTGTCATGCTGAAAATAAGTATATTAATTTAGTAGGCAGTTGAAAAAAAAAACTGCCTTGTTACTTGGGGACTATAATGAACTATTAACAAATGAGTGAAATCTATGTTCTGATATGATATAATGCCGAGTGTCTTGGAAAGCGCTAATGTTTCGGGTCTCCCAAAATTACTGTAGCGAGACGATCCCACAGACAATATGACTTTGTCTATGACTTATAAAAATAATACTAGTAATGATAATGTGCTGATAATAACTGCTACCGTTTGCAGAAATAAAATTGCCTTACTTTTTAGTCTTTTTCTTGAGCCGGCGCTCCTCCTTCTCGCGCTTGCGCAGTGTGCGCTTCTCCGCCTTGCGATCCTTTTTAGTCTTGCGGATCTTGACACGAACGTTGAGGCGGCCGACACTATTCCAAATAGTGTCATCAATCTTTAGTGGCAGCTTACGACCATACAGACATTGGTCGACTAGCCACATGCCCACGAGGAAGCCCTCGCGGTCGAGACAGCCGTCGCCACGACGGTCGACCAAGTCCCAGATTTGCCGCAGAGTGTCGTCACTTAGTCGACTACGTTGCCAGAGCGAGCGAACCACAATTCCGTGTATGCTTTGTGCACGATCATCTTCGTGTACTGTCGCAGGCTGTATTTGAGCCTGTTGATTAGGTTGTTGAGCAACAGCGTACGCCGCAATTTCAGCGGGTCTTGCCTGCAACGACTCCCCTGTGTCCTCATCGTCGCTCTCATCGAAATCACTGTCATCATCACTGTCGCTATCGCTGTCTGCGTCATCATCGTCTTCTGGCCACAGAAACGGCATATGGATGCCGCGGTTTGTCGCCCACAGCCCCTCGTACCTCTTGCGCTCGCTCTCCGTCAGTTTGACCGCGTCTGCGTGGTGCTTCCAAGGCTTATCCTCATTAAAAGACTTTTTACGCTGTTTGCGCATAGTTGTCTTAATCTGCATTACAATTTCGTCTGCGCTCTCGTCCGTGTGAGAAGGGCTATTACTTATTTGCGAATCCGTAATCTTGAACTTTTTCTTCACACGATCAAAAAACCCACGGTGTTGGTGGGGTAATGCTATTTGCTGACGATACGCGTCGGACTTTTCTCTCGCAAGTAGTGCAGCAGTGAGTGGCACGTTGTTGGTCGGGGCAGTCGACACAGCCGAACTTGTTGTAGCAGGGCGTAGCGCGACAGAGTCGATGGATGTTCGTGGGGCCGGCTCGGCAGATTTATGAATTAACTCAAATGGCTTTTTTTTGTCGCGCAGCGTGGTCCGCGCAAGCACCAAAATATTGTGCGGTGCTTGGCTAGGTTGCTGATGCTGTTGTGGTGGCGGCGTAATCACTAACGAGCTCGTTTTCTTGTGTGAGAGTTTGCGCGTACCTGCCGACAGAGGTCGGCTACTTGATGCAGTTGGTGGCACGGGGTTGTGGTGACTTTGTGCATTTCTTAGTGAGTCAGCACTGACAGGCCGCTGACCGGGTGCTTTGGGTACCGTCAGCGATGCAGTGCTATTTGTAGACGAGGCAGTGTTCGATCTTTTTGGAGAGTTGCTGTTAGTTCTTGCTGATGTACTGACTCCTACTGACTTAATCGGCATTTCGCTTGCCGATCGCTGGTGATGGTGAACTAACAGCGGGATATTATTGAGAGCGGTGCGTTTTGGAATGGGTGAAAGAACTTTTGCCGGGTCTGACCGAATGGGACTCTGCTGACGCTTAACAGACTTCTTCTTGGCCAGTTCGTTGGCAACTGGAAGCTTAGGTGGTAGCTCTAACGATAGCTGAGAGACAGTCGAGGCGCCAGTATGGGATCTTCCAAGTGAAGGTCTTGGGCTGGCAGATGTCGGTTTAAGATTAGGTTTTGTGGATGATGCAGATTCTGTTTTGGATGACGTAGAGATTTCTTTCGGTTTCGGCTCACGTAGAACGGACTTGGACTCAGTTTTCTTGGGTCGCACATCCGGCGTCGTCGACTTTGGCTCAGAAGAAATGCTTACGGGGCGGGGCCCGCTGGGTTTCACACTACTAGCCGAACGTTCGATGGACTTTACTGTATTGATCTTTTGTTCTGCTGTACTTTTTGGTTTAGATGATTCAATTTTTGATGCTGGATTAAGTTTCGCTGTTGGCTCGGTAACAGCAGGGGTCAAAGTTTTGGTCTTGAGTTGCGGTTTTTCAGACACTGGCCTCTGTGTAAGTTTGCTGTCGCGAGCCGATGATTTCGGCTTGGTGTTGTCGGGAGTGCTAGACTTTGACTTGCCTTCAGGCGCCACCACTTTTGATCCAGGGGCTGGTTTTGCAGCCACGGTAGATACGGAGTGCGTCGACTTGGTCGACGCGTGCTTCACTAGCTTTTTTGGTGTGTCTGCTGGTCTTGCTTTGGTACTGCGTGCACCCGGCTCGCTGCCGTGCTGCTGCGGTAATTCTGATGACCCCTCAGACTTTTTTACAATGATGAATTTTTTCTTCGGTTTGGCCGGAGCTACAGCCGTTGCTGCTGCACTCTCACTACTCAAGCTGCTGGTTGATCTATCAATGTGTTTCCCCACTGATTCGGGCTGTGTCTTCACGCTGTTCTTTGCAGCAGCTACCGACGATGAACTATAAATTCCGGTGGCCGTACTTGCGTGCATGTTGCTTGCGGTTGCAGCTGAGTTTGCCTGAGTCCCGCTGCTCGAGTCCGATGCCCCGTTCCCGTTTGAAAACGCAGCGGCGGCTGCTGCTGCAGTATCACCGCCCCCGCTGATCCCAACACTGTCCTCTGTGGGCTTTCGCTTTCCAGCCATTGCTTCTATCGCCGGCGGAGTCGAGCCCGCCAAAGCCACTGATGTAGATCCCGACGCTGCTGATGCCGCTGCCGCCGCACCTGCCGGGCTTTTTACGCTCGCTTTGGCCGCCGCCGTGGCGGCCGCATTCGACGATATCTGTTGAGTCGGCATCGCATATCCTCTTTAACAAAACCAAAAAAAAAGAAAACCCCGGCGAAAATGAAAGTGAGGGCCGGTAGATAGAATAGAAAAATATAGAGAGTATTTAAAAAAAAAAGAAGAGGTGGGGCGATAAAGAGGGTCCTGGTACCTTTTGGAATGTGAAGAATCAAGGGTGAAAATAAGAACAAGAAAAAAAAAAAAACAACAACAACGGGTTGGAGAAGGAAAACAAATGGTACACAGGAAACTCAGGATAGTCAAAAAAACAGAAATATACCTTGGTCTAATAAAACACATCTCAAGTAATATCGCTTAAATTGGAATCACAAGTTCTAAAGTACACCACCAAAAGATTCAAGCGTCTGAATCAAACTATTTAATCGGGTTTTTATTTTCTGTGATATCAAATCCTGCCTTGATCAATCAATGTGTTCAAAATAAACAAGAAACTGAGATTCATATTATTGAACGCCTAATAGGTTGGTATCAGTGATCCACGCTTGAAAAACCAAAAATAAGCAATACTATTTAGATTCAATCTCTACGCGTGTTCCAGAAGCCAGAAATAAATCAAAGACCATAATTAGAACAGTTAGAAAAATAACTCAATAAATACCTCCCATGAAAGCAGGGCAAAAGTTACAAAATGTGATTTTTATAAATAAAAAATTAAAAAAAAAACTTCAACTAGAAACACCCACAAACACACAAAAATTTATCAAGTTATTGATACATGGGCGACGTATAGGGGTTCTGTAAATCATAGGCTGTCTCGCCGGACTTTTTTCCAGTGCTATTCCGTTTTTGCTGCTGTGGTGGCTGTTGCTGCCCAGCTTGTTGTTGGTATTGTTGTAGTTGTGGTGGTGGTGCCTGCGGTTGCGGTTGGTAGTAGCTGGCGCCAGAGTTTCTTCGATTAAGTCCACCTGCTCCGACACCTTCGGCCGCAGCAGCACCACCAGGGTTACCTCCCCCAGGAGCAAACTCCGAAAATCCATTAAACATACCCATAGAATTAGCATTGCCATTGACAGCAGCATTGAGATTGCCAGGGGAGTTTGGCCCAGTGCCGTTTCCATATGCTCCGGCCGGCCCACCAAAATGGTCGGTAAACAAGGCTGGCGAAGAGTACGGCTGGCGTGACCGGTTCGCCACCATCCCGGAGCGCATCGATGAGAACGAGTTATTCCGCGATGACCGCGACAGCTCTACTGGGTCCACTGTACCGTACCGCGACCGCACCCCACCAGAGCTGCCGTTTGCAAACGAAAACGGTCCGACAGGATCCATATGTGGGCTCGTGATCGATTCTGCCTCGCCCAGCATTTGCTCGCGATCGGCAAAAGACCGTGGTGCAGGCCCCAATGCAAAGGATGACAAGCCATTATTCAATGTCGATAGCGATGCCACTGATGATGACGACCGCATTTGGCCGGCCGAGCCATTGAGACCTGCTGACGAAATCGACCGCCGGTTTCGCCGATTCGTCAAATACATCATGTCAAGTGGCTGTTCTGCTGGGTTCTCCATGATTGGCGCACCAGCTGACCGAGGCTGTGACATGGATGTAGGTCGAGGCCGTACAAAACTGTTGCTTCGCGATGACTGCGCTTGCGGTGGCAACTGTTGTTGCTGCTGGATCTGTTGCTGTTGCAATATCTGCTGTTGATATTGCTGCTTTTTGAGTGTTATCGATAGCTGGTTTAGCTTTTGCTCTTTTTGCGCAAGATACTGTTCGCGCTCTTCCAGCTCTCTGCGGCGCTTATCCAGTTCGCGGCGTTCTGTGTTCAGGCTGGGGCCAGTTTGTGCTTCTGCAGACACTAAATTTGACAGGGACGCGGTGACGCTTTCGCTCGACCCTCCTGCCGCGGACTGTTTTGCCAACGCAATGCGTCCAAGTACTGCAGACTTGCCCTCGTTGCACGCAAGCAACCGCGAGAGGTACGCAAATGCCGACTCAATATACGGCGTGCGCACGCTGCGCTCATCTGCCAGCAAAATCAACTGCAACAGTAATGTGTCGGCTGGCACAGGTAGACCGTGAAAAAAGTTGTAAAACAGCACGGGCGCGTCCGCGTGCACAGGTGCCATACCCGCCGCATACGTCAGTGACGAGGAAGACGAAGAAGAAGAAGATGCACTCATAGAAAATACAGCTTTTTGGCCAGGATGTGTTGGCTGCTGCTGCTGAGATTGAGCCGAAAACTGCGCAAGCGCAGTCGCCAGGTAATCTTGGGGAAGCGCAACACCCGCATGGCGGCGCGCAATTGCTGCTATCTCCGCTGCTATGCCCGCGTACAGTGGCTTGGCCAAAACATCAGAAAGCAACGCCGCAGGAGTCGCAGCCTCTAAGAGCACGGCAAGTGGCTGTAGCGCAACAAACGGCAGGGCAAGACGCCACTGCTCTTGATCGTAGTCAGCGCACACGCACGCGGCGACGCCTGACGCATTAAGCGCACGCACCAAAACGTCCTGACGCTGTACAAAGCCCGCGTCTCCAGCAAAGCGCTCCGGCAACGGCGAGATATTGGTGGTTGTATCGTCGCCCGTATGCAGGAGCAACAGCGGCGGCGAAGATGGCATTGTCGTCGCTGCCAGAGTATCGTCTTTGGATCCAGCAGACACGGCCAAGGAAGGCGGAGCCAGACGCACGTTAGCGGAGGTCGCGATGGCACACACAGGATTGTCGGGGAATCGCTGCGCAAGCAGATCATGGAGCCCGACTGAATACGCTGCGTCGACAAGTACCAGTGTGTGGCCTGGCCGTACCGCGCCAGTTGCCAATAGCACACGGGGCGACGTGGCTAGGCCTTTGAGCGACATAGACGAGATCAGCACATAATCGAATGGCTCTGGGAATACGTCAGGTTTTGCAGGATTGTAGTAGGTCGCGTCGGGCGTGAAAACAGTACTGCTGGGAACGTTACTACTGCTGTTAAACTTTGCAGACTTGATGGTGTAGGATAGTGATACAGGCGCAGAAGTGGCTTGTGTTTTTGATGTTGCTGCTGAAACTGGCGCTGCACCAGGGGGCGACCCTGGCTGGTCAGTCCAAACGACGGATATGGCCAGGTTTTCCTGGTGCTGCTGCTGTAGCCGCCAGGCCAGAAACGCGGATGCGGGCGAGCAGCCAACTGAAACGAAGCGAAAAAAAAAAAACACGCGTTAGCAAACTATTGTTCCAAAACTTGTATCATACGTGCTACCAAGACAATAGCTGGTAAAGGCACTATTCCAGCACCCAAAACTAAACTGAACTAAAAAAAACCATTTGAATTTTTCTAGAGTTGATAGGATTGATAGGCCAAATCCACAGACTACCGCAGAAGCCATACTTTGCGTCTAGACTCGAGCCTGAGCTAGTTCAAAGTTTGACCTTCAAAGAGCTGCGTGATGTAGCAAACAAAAACCAAAATAAAAGCAAAAGTTACACTTACTTGATAATAGACTTTGTGTTGCCATTCCTGCCTATGGTGTTATGCTATGGAAAAAGATGCTAATATGATTTGTGATGTCACTTTTTTTTGACAGTGGAGTGCTGGTACAAGGTCACCAAAAGAAAGAAAAGAAACTATTAAAAGTGAAAAACGAACGTGCGTAATTAAAGGCTGCTGTTGTTGGGCGGTCTTTTGAATACGATAGAAAAGGTGTGTTGGTGTTCCTTATGATTAGCAGGTGGATAGAATTGTTGTCGTAGGTTAGAAAGTTGACAGAAGATTTATATTGTGTTTTTGTATTGTTGATGGTGTTGGATTTTTGTCAAAACAACAAAAAAACTTTTTTCGATTTTACAAAAATAAAAAAAAGGCCGCACACACAAATACCGGAGGGAAACAACAGCGCGAGGCTATAACAAAGGTATTCAAGTTACCATTTTTCCTGTTATTATTACTGCTACTGTTACTGCTACTGTTACTGCTATTTTTACTATTTTTACCATTTTCACCATATTTAACATCTTTACTATTTCAACCATGTTACTATGTTTACCATTTTTTTATCACTTTTACTAACATCACCATTGCCATAGACTTATTTCTACCACTATTACTATATACTATTTCTAAGATCTTAACTATTGCCGCTGTTAATGAAAACTGGAAAAAATGAGCAGAAAAAATCACAAAAATCTTAAACTGGATGTAACGCTAATTCTTGTACCCTGACTTCAGCCTTCCAGCCTTTCAAAACATTTAATGATATTCTCGTAAACGAACTTATTCTATTTATTTATTTATTTATTTATTTATTTATTTATTTATTTATTTATTTATTTATTT
>JAKVQX010000700.1:0-12054 GCA_030463015.1 Geotrichum citri-aurantii
AAAAAAGAACTCAAAAAATTGTAAAATTTTCATTTACTTTTGATATGGTACTGTACTTGTAAAAAATTATTGAACAAAGGTAGATGGTTTCCACCTGTTTTTGGTTTCTACTGACACACGCGAGAATTCGACGCTGCCACTTCTGGTGCAGGAGAAATAAGAAGAAGAAAAAAAAATGTTAAAGGCCAAATGGGACCTCGGCAAACAAGTTGCATATCGGTTGCCCTGGTTGCTAAAATTCTGCTCTGGTATGACAATTCAATTAATTAGTTACGACTATTCCAGTCTAAAAGTAAGAAGCAGTTAGTTTAGCTATCATTATTTTGTATACGTCAGGAATGTTAATTTCGTGCACAATCGTCATACGAAGTTTTGTGCACGAAGGCTTATCGAGAATCAGGAACATTGAAGCATAACCTGAATTGCCGACAGTACGAACTACTCAATTACGACAGTGGTGCAGTACTCCTATGCAACAAAAAACGGAGTTATATAACTGTGGTAATAAAAGAAAAAAAAATTAGTTTACGAGGATTGAATGCTTGTGAAAAAAAAAAAAAGATTTGTTGAAGTTTATGTCATCGTCGGTTTTTTCTTTGGTTCTGTCTCGGCAATTCGAGCATTTAAACACTCTCAATCAGCGTTTCAAAAACGAAAAAAATAAATAAAAAAAAATGAAAAAACGCATTTATTTAAATATTTAAATATCTCGAATTTTTTTGTTACGACTCCGCTCTTTCTCTTTTTCTTTTTTTCTCTCCTCTAACTTTTTTCCCTGATAAGAATCGTCGTACATTCTCTTTAGAATCATCATCTATTGTGTGTGTGAATCATAACACGGAGTGAGTTGTTAACCTTTTATTTGTTTGTTTCCATTTTTGTCTGTTACACTGGCTATTTAAACACGGAATTATTCCTTTTCTCCATTGGCGCTCAGCAAACAAATTAAACTCTCGTAGATCCGGGATTTCCCCAGGTTCTTAGCCATTTTTCTCCTTCCTTTTTTTTTTTTTTTTTTTATTTAAATAGCGATCAGGACCCTTATATCAAAAGATTTATATTCATGCAGTTATCTCTCCCTCTCAAATCCTGCTAACTCCTTTCTCATATTGTTAGTCGATAACCCCTTCGAATTTTTCCAAAAAAAAACTACTCGTATTTCTAAAAGTAACAAAAGATGCTCAGGCTCAACTCCACTGCTGCGAACCTCCCCGAGGGATACGCCGAGGACGTCTCTAAAGGACCAATGCTGCGTTTCCAAGAGTCGCTTCCCCGTCTTCCTGTCCCCACTCTCGAAGAAACTGCGGCCAAATACCTCCGCTCGGTCATCCCTCTGACCACTCCTGATGAGTTTGCCCGCACTGAGGCTGCTGTCAAGGATTTTATTAAACCCGGTGGTGTTGGCCAACAACTCCAGAAAAAGCTCAAAGCCAAGGCTGCAGACTCTAATACAAAGAACTGGCTTTACGATTGGTGGAACGACGCCGCTTATCTCACTTACAGAGATCCTGTCGTCCCTTATGTCTCGTATTTCTACTCACACAAGGACGACAAACTCCGAAAGAACCCGGCTACTCGTGCTGCTGCTATCACCACAGCCGCTCTTTCATTCAAAGCTCAGGTTGACCAAAAGACTCTCGAGCCGGAGTACATGAAGAAGCTTCCCCTGTGCATGGATTCGTACAAATACATGTTTAATGTTTCTCGTGTCCCCATTCCTGGTAGAGATGATGCTGTCTCATATGATGCCGAATCCAACAAGCACATTATTGTCATTCGCCACAACAGGTTTTTCAAGGTTGCCCACGAGGTCAACGGCAAGCAGCTTTCTACTGCCGAGCTTGAAGCCCAGTTTCAAAGAATTTACCAGGCAACTGCAGGACAGCCTAAGGCTACTCCCATTGGTGCCCTAACTTCCGAAAACCGTGACAAATGGGTCAAGTTCAGAGAGCTTCTAATTGCGGCTGACACCACCCGCAACAGTGCTGCTCTCCGTGACATTGAGAGTGCCTCGTTCGTTGTTGCTCTAGACGACGCCAAGCCTGTTACTAGAGAGGAACGCGCTCACCAGTACTGGCATGGTGACGGTCAGAACAGATTCTACGACAAGCCAGTTCAGTTCATTATCTGTGATAACGGTGTTTCTGGCTTTCTTGGTGAGCACTCCTTGATGGACGGTACTCCCACACATAGACTTAATGACTATGTCAACGACGTCATCTTTAACAATAAGGTTGACCACGGCGCTCCTGCTTCTGCCAACCGCAACTTGCCCGCTCCTGTCGAGGTGGTCTTTACCATCAACACTGAAGTCAAGAAGGCGGTTGACACAGCCGTCGAGGACTTTAACAACGTCATTTCTGAGCATGAGCTTGCCGTTTTTGCTTACAAGGGATACGGTAAAGGCTTGATCAAGAAATTCAAGTCATCTCCCGACGCCTACGTTCAAATGCTTATTCAATTGGCTTACTACAAGTGCTTTGGTGTCGTTCGCCCTACCTACGAGTCTGCTGCCACCCGTAGATACCAGCTTGGTCGCACTGAAACTTGTAGATCGGTCTCGGTTGAGTCTTTTGAGTTTGTCAAGACTTTTGAGGATCCCAATGCCACTCCTGCTCAAAAGATTGCTGCTGCCCGCAAGGCTTTCACCGCCCATGTCAAGTATATCTCAGATGCCTCTGCTGGTAAGGGTGTCGATAGACATCTCTTTGGTTTGTCCCAGCTTTTGGAGCCTGGCCAGGAGGTTCCTGCCATTTTCAAAGACCCCATGTTTACCTACTCCAAGTCTTGGTACTTGTCAACCTCGCAGTTGTCGTCTGAGTATTTTAATGGATATGGATGGTCTCAGGTCATCGACGCTGGCTTTGGTCTCGCGTACATGATCAATGAGAACTCCATTCAGGTCAACGTTGTCTCCAAGAAGCTTGGCGTAGAGAAGATGCGATACTTCCTCGAGGAAGCCGCCGACGACTTGGCTGAAGTATTCTCAACCGAGCTTAACAACAAGGCCAAGCTTTAATGAACCAAAAAAAAAAAAGGAACACTGACATGTATCAAAATAAATGAATTAAAAAAGAATGAGACAATAAAAATGAGTGGTTTTGATTTAGTACTAATATTATATACAGTTGAAAAAAAAAAAAGAGTAGCATGTTTTGAAATTTGTCGATTTAATATTTTAAAAAACAACAACCCAGAGCGATTATTGTCCACCGTGCTGGAGGTATCGGGAAGTAATTGAGCTTTGGGGGGGCCTTTGTTGTTGTTGTTGTTGTTGTTGCTCAAATGTAATAGTGTGAAAAGCACGACGACGCTTTCTCCCATTTAAGCGATAAACACACACATACGCACGCACACCTACCATTTGAACCCGGACCGCCTGTCCTTCTTACGCTGGTCCATCCACTCCTGGCGACACTCCTTGTACGCGCGAAAGTACTCCAGACACATGTCGCGGTCGTAGTTGTTGCGTGCCAGGCAGTTCATTGACATCTTAGACGCCTGTTCGCAAGGGTCGTAAAACTGTGACGGCATTTTACTGGATATCACCATGAGTTAGCGATAATGCATAAATGTAAAAATTTATATGTATTTTTTTTTTTTAAAAAAAAAAAAGATGAGGCGAGAACACGGAAGCAAGGTGTGTGTGTGTGTGTGTTTGATAATAGAAAAAAAAAGGATGTAACTCACGTTTGGAACTGCACCTTGTGGTGAAACTCTGTAGGCGCATCAGGATAAAACTTGAGATCCTCAATATTTTTCTTTCCCTTAGAATCCTCAACAACAGCAGCGGCGGCGGTGGTGGTGCTAGCCGGGGTGGCAGCGGGAGGGGTTGACTGGTTCTTTTCTTCGGCCATATCAAAATGTATCTAAGTAATTTATTTATTTAATTTTTTTTTTTTTTTTTACTACAGTCTGAGCAAAAGAGAGAAAGGAAAAAAAATAAAAAAAATAAAAAAAAATTGAAAACCAAAAAATAAAAATTGAAAAGAAAAGCTCGGGTTTGATGAAAAAGATCGGTCCAGTTTCTGATCCCCACACACACACAAAATTAAAATTAGAAATTTTTTTTTAAAAAATTGTAAATCAAACTAAAATAAGGGTATTGAATCAAAGTATCTGTTTTAAAACTTATTGTTAGTGAACTCGGTGATTGTCCAAATACTAACAGTGAATCTAATAAGCAATGGAATAGGTCAAGGAAAAAAAAAAAAAAAAAATAGTGGTTGTGGAGTTCGAACTTCATTATCAAATTCCCAGGCACCAACAACTCTACAGCAAAAAGTGATAAAAAATAACAAACAAAAAATATGTCATAAGTTTTTAACTTTAAGTTTTATGTATTAAGTTAAATTTTAAGAATAGTTTTTGTTCTAGCATTGCGCCAACAAAACTAGTGAAGCAGTTCTATCTATCTGCTGTTCTTATTTGAGAAGACCACAGTAAATATATCTTGAATTTAAAAAAAAAACTCAGATAATGGTCTCTTTTTTTGTTGCGATTCTTTTTTTCTACTCGCAGACTCCAAGTCCTAGTTTGAATTTCGCAGGCCCAAGACATGAAAAAAAAAAAAAAAGACTGGCACACATCTTATGGTGTGATTGTTGACTACCAGCAAGAGATAGCTAACTAACAAAAACGAAAAAAAAAAAAAAAGTCTATGGCCCTGGTTAGTTGTTATGCAGCTTTCCTATATCTAGAGCACAGCCATAGGTTCACCCGAAAAGTACTGCCAAGCAAATTTACCAAGTTAACTGGTGTTTTATTTTGGAGTAATTTGGTTTAAACTCGATTCTCAAAATAAAATTGATTACAACTTTAGCATCTAAACCAATTGGTCCCTGTATTAAATCTTTCCTTTTTTTTAAGAATCCTAAATTTAAGGTAAAATTGTGAATCGTAAATCCAGTTCAAATGTCATTCATAGAAGTTGGTAAAAAAAAAAAAAGTGAGGGGGTTTGTGACTTGGATTTAAAAGATTTATATTTTTACAACTTATTTTGTCAATTTTTTCAACACAATGAGTTCATGATTTAGGGCCACTTCAAGGTCTCTAGTTTTTTAAGGTATTAAATTGTTCAATCAAAGCAACTTCTTGAAGTTTTGATGAGAGTTCTTCCCTATTATTCAGCACAGTGTTATAATTACAAGATTTATTTTTCAGCACAGAGAAGTATATCCTTCTAAAAAAAAACCTATTCAAACAATATTACCTTCTGCTCAAAAGTGTCAACGCTACCAAGAAAGTTCAGTGAAAACAAATGGTTTCAATCCAACTAATTTTCAATCGTTTTTAAAAATTGATTTTTTAACAAGAAACAAAATTTCGATACCTTCTTATATATATACTTTTTTTTATTTGTCGTTGAAAACAGATATGACTCTCCTGAGTGTTTTTAATACAAAACAAGTTACAAGAAACTAAAAAAAAAATTTAGTAAATCATTTGAATTATTTTTCCTTTTAATATTTATATAAAGCTTTTTTTTAAACACCGGCAGAAATTTTTACTGTCAATTTTACTGCGTCGTACCTGAAAAATTGGTCATTAGTTTCATATTCGTACATACGGGTTCTTAATTTCAAGTGGTTTTTTATTTCTTCAAATTTTGCTCTATCGCTAGACTCGAAATAAAAAAGTAAGATCTTGTAGAGAAAAAGCAATGGTTTAACAAAAAACCAATTTAAGCCGTTGACTGTGATATTTCATATAGAATATCTTTTGAATTCAGATTAGCTTAATCGATTGATATTTTTTTTTCTGATAAGACTGATATTGCTTTTTTTTTTTTTTTTTTTTTTTTCTCTTGGTACCTTTACAGGTTGCCCTTGAAATTTCGGTCCCAAATTTTATAATAATTGAAAAAAAAAAAAATAAACTTTTTTTTTTTTTTTTCATCCTCCCAAGGATCAAGACCCAACTATCCTCTCTTTCTTTCTCCCAGCCCACTAACGCGCAGATCACCAAAGCCCCATCGAATCAAATCCCCAAAAAAAAAAAAAAATTTTAAGCATTTACACAAATAATGTCTACTACTATGGTTTCCAAGGTTGGCGCCACGCCAACCGCACCTACAGGGCCCGTTGCCGGAATCGATTTCTGCAAGCGGTGCCACCGCAAATCTCCCGTGCCAGTGTCTGTGGCCGTCTCCCGCGGCGAGGCGTTCTGCCTACCTTGCTTTGACCGATTTCTCTCCACCAAGTTCCGCAAGCAGCTGGGCGACGACAGCTACAAGCCGTTGTACCTGCGCGACAAGACGCCAGTCCCCGCTACCGCCCGCGTCGTCGTGCCTATCCGCAGCCACTGGGCCGCCGGCAGCAAGGTCGAGGCCGGCGCGGCGCTAGTGGACATGCTCGCAGAGCTGCTGCGCTTGCACCGCAAGGGCCATCGTGGCCGTCAGGGGTTCTACATCAACGTGCTGGAAATAGTGGACGACAGTGTTCCGCTACCGGTGCCGGCTGAAGGCGAAGCAGAGTGGTCGCTGAGCAGCTGGCTGAAGGAGAACTACACAAACAATGAAATTGAAAGCTGCAAGCAGATTAAGCTGTCAGACTATTTCCAATCGGCGGCGTCAGAAGGGCTTTGGGACATTATTCAAATTGAAAAAACAAGCTCTAAATTACCATTAAACTCAGCGGATAGCACACGGCCAGCGTCATTGAACGAGCTTCTCAGCGTGCTGCCGTCCAAGACATCGCGCGCGGATATCATTACAATTATAACGCAGCAGCTAATTATGGACTACGCGATTGCGACCAAGTCGCAGTCCATTTTTGAACCCCACACACTTACATTTGTGGCCGAGCAGTCGATGGCTCTTGTCTGTAAAGGTCGAGGCATTGAGCTTGGAACGTCTATTCTTCCGTCCATCTATCCTTCTGAGTCTAGTATTGCTGCTGCCGCCGCCGGTGGCGCTGCTCCTGAAACCGTTGACGTGATTTTGGCGTGCAAAGCTAATGCCGTGAAAACTGTTTACACTGCTGCTGATATTGTTACCGTGCGGCCCCTGTGCGATCTCTATGACACCGAGATCAAGACTTATCTTGCGCTGCACGGCCTCTACATCCCCTCGCATGCGCTTCTTCCCACCGTTGCGCACGGAACCAATACCAAAGCGCTGTCTATGGATCAGCTATTGCATAATTACTTTAGCGACATTGACGCTGCGTTCCCTAGCGTCACCACTACTGTTGTGCGTACCATTGACAAGCTTGCGTCCAAGTTTGATCTCAATGACTTTGAAAGATATTCTACCACCACCACCATTTCCACTGCCGCCACTGAGGATGATTATGGCAAGACTGAAGCTACTGATGGTACTGCTGTGAGCGATGACAAGGTACCATGTAGAATATGTGGCACGCGCCGCGAAGATGACGCGTTGTCGTGGATCCACAAAATCAGCGTCATGGAGTTGGCCGATATTGATCAGCCGCCAGCCAACTTTGCTAACCTTGACGGACCCAATGACCTGTGCTACGGATGTATCACGTTATTTAAGACTTCGGCTACTTCCACTATTAGCTGGCCTACGGCGGCCTCGCGAGGCCATGCAGTCGAGACCCTGCTCAGTGAATATGAGCTGTAAAAAAACTAATAGGTCAGGCATTTTTTGATCTAAGACTAAAATTATTTTGCTTTTATTTTATTTAGATAGAACTAATGACACATTTTCGATTTTTTTAATTTTTTTTTTTTTTCCACAATTTGGGCTTGGTATATTATTTATAATATTATATTAAAGGATGAATAAATTACAAAAAAAAAAAAGATTTAAACATAAGGCATAAAAAAAAAAGGTTACATATCACATTTTAATCAAATCACAAAATATTTCCTCATAGTGCTCAATCATCATTTGGGTTCCGTCGTTTCTAGGTTGCATGTCAATAAGCTCACGTTCACCCTCTGTATGTCTAACCAGGGTGGGCGCAAAGCACACGGCGAGATTGCGCGACGTCATGAGATTTTGCTCACTTTGCAGTGTCACCTTGGACAGATGGCACACTACATAAGTCAAACAGTCCTGGTATGCTGGCGGCAGCGAATTGACAACCGCTCGCAGTTTTTCAATTGCTACCGGCTTTTCGTGTCTTGCAGCCTCCACAAAGCTGTCGTATTGATCAATATGGATTAAAGAGTTGGGAAGATACCGCAGATATTGCTTAAGCGCACTTGTCACTCCAGCAATATCGCCGCTAAGAACTTCATCAAAGCTATCAATGTCAAAGGACTTTTCAAATGCCTCCTCAATAGTCTGGATTTGGGATTTGGCACCAGACTTGCGGTAAATGCCTTCAAAATTCATACCACGATCCTCAACTTCCTTGATACAGCGGGTAACAATACGAGGAATCTTGGTGTCTTCAAGAGCAAGTCGTTGTTCAATTGGGTAGCCCATGAGCAGAGACTCTGGCTTAGTGGTGTCAGTGTTGTTCTTGAACCACCCATTTTTGCCCTTTTGTTTAGCCGGAATCTCCCTAATAGTTGCAAAACTGGCCTTTCCGCCATTGCTGATAGTGGTAACGTGTTGGACATTGCTAACTTCACCGTCAACGTACATGCCGGTAGAAATGGAATTATCACCGTTAAACACCTTGTTAAAGCCCTTGACACGCTTGGCAATGGGACGTTTCCAAAATCTTCTTGCTGTTTGTCTATCCTTTTTATCGTCGGGGCCATCAAGAACAGTCACCAAAGGATCATCGCCATTAGAAGGAATGACAGCATGGGAATCAGCAGACTCATCCTTTCCATAATTGTTAAAGATGCCATAGCGATCAGAAATTTGCTTATTGAGCTCGCCATGAAGGGTCTGGAGTTGCTGGTGACGCATCTTAAGAACACTGGTTTCCTCAATAATACCATCTCTGCTTTGGCCCAAGGCATAGATTTCATCTAGTAGACGATCACGCTTAATTACAAGCTCCTCAATATCTTTCTGTAACGATGCCTTAACAAGACTGACCTCACGCGTAAAATCAGCGACAAGATCAGAAGAAGAGTCCTTTAGACTACCCTTGCGCGATCTAGCTTCCTCAAGCATGAAAAGCTCTTTCTTAGCCAGCTCACCCTTGGCCTCCAAGCCGGCAATGGTCTTGCGCTTCTCTTGAATGTTAGATTCAAGCACATTCATGTCTGGCTTATGTGTATCACGATTTTCTCTTTCTCTCAAACGCTGTTTGAGCTCAGCTATCGTTTTTTGGGCCTCCATCAGCTCCCTAGTTGTTGACGATTCGGCGTCATCAAACAAATAACTATCAAGAGAAAATGACGGAGTAGAGAGGTGCTCGTCATCATCATCATCATCGTCATCAGAGTCCTGATCCTTGCCAACCTTGGAGTCAGAAAAATACGAATCATAGCCAAAGCTAATACGAGGCATGTATGATAACTCCAAAACATCTTTTGGCTTACCACTTTTCTGACTTCTAACAGGAGTGCGTGGGGGTGAGTTACAGTCGTCATCGGAGTAATGTGCAGGAACACGGGGAGAGAGAGCGCGAAGATTGGAGCGTTCGGGAACAGATTTAGCATTGGGGTTTTGGTGCTTTGGGTCCAATGAATCTTGACGCTCTTCAAGCGAATCAATAAAGTTGGCATCAAGGTACACTCCTCCACGGGAAGAAACTTGGGAGAGCCGAGTTTTGCTTTCTTCAATGCCGACTTCAAGTTTTGAGGTTTGTTTTTTAGGAATCCGGCTAGATGTCGGAGGCTGAGAAAGAGAGTCATAATAATCGCTAGAACGAGAAGAATCGGTAGACAATCGTGATAGTCGGTTATCCCAGTCAACACCAGAGATTGATCGAGACGCTGGTTGGAAGGACATGCGGTTGCTGCGGGTTTCTGTGAGGGTTGATGAGGTAGTTGTAGATCCATTGCTTAAAGCGTAAACTGGCGACGACTGAGAAACAGATACAATGGGAGCAAAGCCGTTTTCGCTTCGAGAATTCTCCTGTTTTTCTGAACTGTAAGAGCTACTGCTATGACGGTATACACCCCGACTAAGAGAAGGATCAAATGGAGGTTTTGAGGGTCTTGACGGAGGCGACATAAAGGTAGATGATGGTGGTGGTATGGGGGAATGCAAGGGTGGAGAAAAGGCATGTTCATCAGGATCATCTTTGGGGGGCAGTGAAGGCAGGCTTTTGTCTTTGAATGAACTGGCTTGGCGCCTTGAAGCATCGAATGCGCCAGGGGACATAGTTGTATTTACCAACGGGGGTGGTGCTTTGGCACGCTGCGATAGCTGCCTCCTTTTCCTTGCCAAAAGGCTTTCATGACAGTTCATGCAAAAAATACCCTGTTCTGTTCTGGCGTACTGTAAGTCATCAATCTTCTTTTTGCAGTTACGGCAACTAAAGCAGCTGGAGCAAAAAGCTTGATCACCGGTAAGAATGGCCAAGTCATCAATCTTTTTGTTGCATACGCTACAATGGTAAGAGCAGGAACTACATATCAAAGAGCCATTACCAAGAACTAGTAGATTTGTGTCGCAATCTAATGGTCGTTCACAGGAGGAACATCTGAAACCTGAAAATGGGAGTTAGAATCCAACGAGCACAATGTTTGGACCAAGAATCTTACATTCGATATGCCATCGATCATCGCCTACAAAATTGGTTAGTAATTTGCACGGATAGAAGCAGAATATGGGAAGCACACGTACCGAGCTCATAGGCTCTTCCTTCTTCTAGAACCTATAAAGGGGGAAGAGAAGTGATTTTGTTAGAAATACCGCTTACATAGGAGCTTAGTGCATGAACCTGAAAATTGGCTCAGTAACAAGCGACATCTAAATTATTTATAGCTTGAAGGGGTATTAAAAAAAAGCTATTGTTAAAGACATACTAGGTTACACTTTTTGCAGTAGTGGATTTCATCTTCATAATCGAAGGATGGTGATGAATCTTCTGATTCCATTATTATTGATGTGTCGAATATGTTTTGTTGGTCAATTTGACAAGTCTTTTAGTTTTTTAGTTGTTTTTTCTTGTTGCAATTGATTAAGGGGTAACAAGTGCAAGAAGTGGTCTGGGTAATAGTTTCGGTTCACAGACAAAGACGCAGTAAGAAGCTATAAATTTTGTATAGACAAGCTAGCTGAAATTGGTTGTAGAGGTTCAATCTTACTGTTGTGGAAGCGAGCTGGGTTCTTGTTGAGTTTGATTTTTTTTTTTTTAATTTTTCAGTAACTGACTAATACTAAAGCTGAGCGACCCAAAAATAAAAAATGTTGAAGGAGGAGGAATTGTTGAAAGAATTGAGCAAAACGCGTAGCAACAATATGATGTAAGAAAATTGAGCACGTTGATTGTTTTAATATTTAAAAGGTCCAAAAAATTAGAAAGAGAGAAGCAAAAAAAGGTAGTAAAGGAGAGATAGAAAGAGAAAGAAAGTAAGAAGAAATGAACAAAATTCAAAAAAAAAAATAAATGAAATTAAAAAAAAAAGTTGAAAACTAAAAAAAATGAAATAAAAAGTAAATGTTTGAAATTTTGAAAATTTAAAAAAAGGAGTTGTTTTTAATTTATTTTTAATTTCTGTACAAATAAAATGTTTTGAAAAAAAAAAAAGAAAAAAAAGGAGGAAAAAATCTAAATAAATTAAAAAAAAAAATAATTAAAGTTTTTTTTCTGAAAAAAAAATTGGAAACTGTTATTTTTGTTTCGGATTATCTTTAAGACTAATTTCAAGACTATTTTTATGACTACAGTTTTATGGGCAAAATCGTGTTAAGAAAAACCAACCATAACAAGTATCCATCCAACATCTTTCATTATTAAACCATCTAGAGAATACATCATATAGTAGTGCAACACTATAAAAGATGTTCAGTATGTGTCTCACTCTACATGTACGTTATAAAATTAGTAGATCTCACTGTATTCAAATACACTCCCCTAAAATTAGAACTTGTCCAAAACTGAAAAAAAAAAAATTTCTCAAAAAAATCTTTTTTTCTTCTTCCTTCATCACACCACAACTCTTCATTTATATACACTAGATGCTTGATTTTGGTGTCATTTTGACCGCAGGTCGCAAGCCTAGAT
>JAKVQX010000701.1:0-12041 GCA_030463015.1 Geotrichum citri-aurantii
TCAGGTGTTTGCACCGGGACAGGAACCCTAGAAGCCAACTGTTGGATAGCGGTTTTGAGTTGTTAGATGAAAATTCATCACACTTCAGTTTTCCAGCAAGTATTCTTGTCTCCATTCGGCTCAAAGAAGTTTTTTTTGAGCTAAAAAGATTAAATACCCTTCTAATAATTGCTCTTATTGTTTAGAAAAGCCTTGTTGTCTTTCCAAATTTCAGTTATGGGATTTGTTCCATTGAGTCTATTGTGAAGGGTTGAACGGGTAATTCCAAATTCATCAAAAATCTTTTTTACGATTTCGTGTTTTCTGACAAAAAAAAAAAAGCTTTCATAGCATTATTTATTTGATCTTATTTCATTTTAATGAAAAAACAATAGAAAAATGACAATTTTAGGTCTATTTATAAAAGTTTTTATTTCGGGTCTTTCTTTCATTTTTGAAAATATTTCAAGAAATATCATTCCAACGAAAGTTTATCCCAACAAATAGTTCAAGCCTATAGATTGGTATGACTTTATTTAATACTTTGATTAAATAGATCGATTTAGTCTTATCATTTCATTTTAGTCATTCAGAGTTCTAATAAAAAGTTTTATGTAAAACTTCCTGAAACCACAGAAGCAATTCATTATGTCTCAAATTTTGATCATCAAATAAGTGATCTTCATTCTTCTTGTCTACTGTATTTTGTTCATCAATTAGAATTCTCGTTGTTCATCAAAACATCTCAAGATTTCTTGTCTGGAACGTCAGCCGTGCGGTGCCACAGACATGCCCATGACAAGACTAATACTGGGCCTTAGCAAATCTCTTTTTTGTCTGAAATGACCATCTCATAATATAGATAGCTTTTATCTATGTCCCCAAAATTAGAAGTTTTTCCTCTAGAAAAACTCCGGAAATCTAGATAAAAACTTCAAAATCCTTTTTAAAACTAAGACCCGCAATAATAATCCTCTCTGCAAAAAGCTAATAAAACTTATAATAAATTGATTTTTGACTTCCCGGTTGACCTTCTCTGTCTTATGGCCAAGCAAGCTAATTTTTATCTTTCAAGTGAATTGGTCCCTCGTAACACCAACTTGAAATTTTAAGTAATTTGAACATTATAAAAATAAATGAATCTATTTAAACTGCTCAAATATTTGCACTTGCTTTCATCATTGCCACTTGAACTTCCATTATCAGTAATTTTTACAACTTTTTCAACAGATCTTTTATAACAGAGCTGGTTCGATGAAACTTATTACTAGTGGCTTATATTGTTAAAAATTTTTTTGTTTGTAACAATTTGTTTTTTGGGGTGTGAAAACCTAAGAACAGCTTCCTCAAAGCTTGACATCAGTGTTCTAATTGATACTAAGAAGGGTATTGAAGCGGTAGTCAAAATTTTCGATTCGCTACCTCACTTCCTCAATTGATGGTCAGCTTTACAGCACAGTCTGCCAAAGTTTTACTGCCACACCCTCCCACTTGACTTAACACACTATAGTGATGATCCTGGTGGGTTTCCCTTGACACACAAACTTGGTTTGTGGATAATTTGGCGCCATTGAAGTGAATTACCTAAAAATTTAGCGAATGGCAAAGCCCCGCTATTAGGGTGAAAATTTGTTATTTTTATGTCTTCTTTGTATACTGTTTGACTAGTTATAAGGACTATAAACAAAATATGAATAAAGAATCAGTTTTTTGCTCTTACATCAAAAAAGTTACACGTTAAAAATTATAACTAAAAGATATACAAAGAAGACATGAATTCAAAAACATCTGTCTCTAAGAGACTCTCAAAGTAGCGCTCTCAACGCGCACAAGCGGTTTCTGCATTTGATGGCGCCGGATTCCCGTGAATTGATCCATGTGTCAAGGGAAACCTGAAATACATAAATTCTGGTAGGTCGATACCAGAAATTAACACTCAGTAATACCTTAACACGCTGCTCTAATCAAGCGAACCATCAGCTAAGAAGTTGCGGTGATAAATCTAAGAACTTGACTACTGCTTCGAGGCCCTTCTTAGTATCAAGTAGGGTTTTGGATCAAGCTCCGGGAAAACTTTTCTAAAATATATATAGCGTTCTTCAGGATGTGTAGAGGGCACTCTTTGAGAACGTGTTCAACTGTTTCCAGCTGGCCACATTCGTAGTTATGATCTCGCTCAGAAATAGACCTCATTTGAAAATATTTTTCCAAACGCGCCATGACCTGTTCGCAGTTGGAACAACATGCTAAAAGCATGAGAAGGCAAAGTCTTTAAAAAGAATTTCAATGAATTGGGGTACTTGCTACGATAGAACTCTCTTTGAGTAGAAAAGAAATATTTTTGAAGTTTACCCAATATGTCACAGTATTTTTGCCACTCAGCTTTTGAATGTATCTTTCAGCTTGTGCAGTGCTTTGCGAGCTTTCTTATCGCCATCACACTTTGGCGGTTTCTACGGTGGTCACTCACTCCAGTACTTGTCATTATCAATACCACCCATTTGCTAGAATCTAACAAACAGCTCTTCAAGGTATAAACATCAGCTCATTGAAAAAAAAAAATAATTGAGTGAAATTACTAGTGCACTTGCCATGTCATTGTGTTCCAGTATACAAAAGTTTGATGCCAATAAAAATAATTAAGAAGATCTTCTGGGTTTCAAAACATAACCTACTATAGGTACTGCTTCAACCTTCGTTAGAACTAAACCCGTAGTAAAAAAAAAACACAATATTTTTATAATTTAAATTGTTGAGATGTCTTTAAATGCCATCATTTTTGCCACTTGAACTGTCACCACCAGTAATTAATCTAACTTTTTCATCAGACGGTTCGTACATCTCCCAGATAAAGTTGTTAGAGTCTTTGTGCACCCGGGTTCTCTCTTCAGACCTTTTCTTTAATGTTTGAACAATTTGTTTTTGCATTTGCTGGACTTGTGTTCTGTTAGAGCCAATTCTGCAGCGAGCATTCCTGAATTCTCACGATTGAGATTCAAAGCCTTCACCCAATCTTGAGGATGGTTCATCATATACGTATGTACATACGTTAGTACCTCTAGTTTTTTTAACTAGGTATTTCAGTTGAAAAAAAATGATATCCAGTGTTTTAAAACGTTAGGAGGCGAAGCTTTGCCGACGTTGGGCTTGTAAACTTCATTTGCAGCTTTAGAACTTCTATCAAGAAGAGAAAGATTCATTTTGTCACAAAACGAATTGATAACCAAAGTTTTTTCACAGGGAATTATTTCTGGTCGTTTCCATATTGCAAAATTGACTTTAGAAGAATAGGCTTTTTGTCAAATGGTCATATGGTTGGCAATAAACGATCGCTTTGATCCAGGAACACCATCAGTAACATTTAAAGCCATCTCTTGACAATAGAACATTTTTGCAGCACCAAAATATGCTCGATATAGAGGTTGTGAGACATATGAGCAGGAAGATAAATCAAGATGACTTGTTTTTCGAAGGCTGTGACGAAAAAATCTTCCAAAACATGAGTTTTATAGCCGTCAAGGATAAAATCTGCCACATTCCTAAATTAGAAACCAGAAAAAACGTTTAAAACAATCAAAAAAATCAAAATTGTTAAAAGCTGATTTGGATGTTGAAACGAGGCTCCGACTTTGTGCAGCCTCTGGAAACCAGCATTCCATAATGTAAACACCCTTTTAGATAAAAAGAGGCTGTATATTTCATACCATTTGCGGAAATACACTCAAGAACAGTAGTTAAATCAATTGAGGACTTATAAGAAGCATTTTTAGCTTCTTTAGCAGCAATATCCTATGAATCGATAACTGGATTTTAACCCGCATTTATTTAGGTTCCATATATGCGAAAGTCTGAAGTCATGTTTTGATTCATAGTATAGTTAATCTAATCAAAAAATCAAGTTAAAAAACCTTTTTCCATTTTTACGTATCCGAGGAATATCAATAACACCCTGTTTTGTGTGAACTAAAACTTTTGAACAAAAATAAAAACTTTCAGCCAAGACTTCGAAGCTTGTCTTTTGTAGCGGTTTCTAACTGAAGAATTTTACCCGCTATTGCCATGACATCTCGGCTACTAGAAAAGGATTTCATTTAGCACAACCTGATTTTTTGATCTAGGAGAACCGGTTCCTGTATTGAAGAAAACAATTGCCTTTCAAAATTTACTTTGGTGCACTCTTGAGTTTCAAAGTAGCGATCACGAAACGAGCCGTATAGAACATTAAAAATTATGAAGTTTCAGCCATGATAAATTTGTTTTCTCGGCCAATAAAAACGGATAGAGCTTTGAAAACACTCTTCTATTGGATTCGACAAACTTTTTTAATGGAGATTCTAAAAAAACCCAAAATTGTAAAGAGGGACCTTTTCATTAAATGAAGAACATAATATTTAGAGGCTATGATTGGCTATTAAGAAGAAGACTAACGAGAAACAACGCTCAGGCAAGTTCAGGCGTCACAACCTAGTAGGTGGAGTTGATCCTTAAAGGTAGGGTCTAATCACATACCAGAATCTGGATGATTGTTGAATTCCTGAAAGGTCTTCTTCACTTATATTTTATACAATGACTAGGGAGTGCTGTGCAAATTTTCCAACACTCGATAAGAGGCCAGCGTGTTGTGGGTAACACGCGCACAGAGAATAAGGTACGAGTTCTTATACAAGTACGTCGTTCATAATGTATGCGTAGTCACTAAGATGTGGTCTAGACGGTTTAGTAAACAAAAGTGCTTCGCTCAGAGGTCTTTGTCTCAAGGAAGGAATCTGAGTCTCGTCCCATAGACCGAGCTCATGATAAGAAGTATGTGCAAGTAACTTCTACCGATGGAGGGATCACCAGCTCAACTTCCAAATACAAGAATTCTCAAGCATTCAACACATACAAATGGCGGATATCCATAACAAGGAGTAGTAGTCAAAACTAGAAGTAGAGATAATTATAAAAGTAGGGAGAGAAGTAGAGAGAAGTCAGAGAGTGATTATAACCAATGGTAGATGGGCTCGTCAGACCAGCTCCGTTACAATTATCAAGTTTGAAAATACGGCATTTTAGAGGCATCCTTCAGCCCATCATTTCTACGCAAATAAAAGCTAGCTTTATGCAAGCACTAGCTCCAACTTAATGCGCTTTCTTGATTTCCATTTTTGTAGGTTTTTGGTTTACAGAAACGTCTGTACTGTGCTCTCGCAAGCTTGAATACCTAAAGTTAGTATGATAGTTTTAATCGACATAAACGGGAAAACCCTCGACATTCAATAAATGCCACGTTTCTTAGTGCTACTTAAAAATTTGGCCGACAGGGTAAAGGCCTATATTACTTTGTAGTTTTTTTTTTAATTGAAGGCTTTATAGCGTTTAGAACCTTGCCATGAGAAATGGAAAAGCGAGCTGCAACCTTCCTCAAAGTTTGAACAAAAGCAACAGCTTCTTACATGGCAACACAAGCTTCAGATATTTACCATTGTCTAGACTTGTGGCCTGCGGTCAAAATCACAGCAGAATTAAGCATCTATAGTATATATAAATGGAAAGTTGTGGTGTGATAAAAGAAGAAGAAATTTTTATTTTTTCAATAAATTTTTTTCAGTTTTGGTCAAGTTTTAATTACAGGCCACTGTATGTTGTTAATAAAAACAACTCTCAGAAGAGCCATCATAATTTACTAAACTAGCAATGTTACCTTTAATAGCTATTTGCCCGTGTCCCTAAATAGTATAAATATTCTAGAGAATCTCCTGGAATCGAAAAAATCATCAATAATCTTTAGATGATTAAGACCCCAACTACATATAGGACCCTTCCTGCACACCACTTATGATACTAGTAATTGCTTGTTTTTGATCTCCTAGTTGACTTCTCTGATTTACAGCCAATTGAATCAACTTTTCCTTTTATTTTTTTTAAATGCATTTGTCCCTCGTTACAGATACTACCCCCTACTTCACGCAATCACAGACAAATATGTGTCCTGTTAGCCATATTGACCTTTAATCTGATATTTTAGTTTTTTAATGTAGAGTGTATTTTAGAACGGATCAGATATGCTCCATAGAACTAAGGTCTGACGCGTAAGGTGGCCATTCAAAAACTAGAATTTGGTTGTTGAGAAAATAATCGTTCATGGCTCTAAGTTTGCAAATCAGAACAATTTGTTTCTAAAATTTAAAGTCAAGAAGATAGATAAAGAAAATGCAAATGTATAAAATTGTTTTTTTCATAGTTGAAATCCTCTTTTCCCCCTTTTCAAGCTCATCTAAGAAGTGAAGAACTGAACTTTCTGCTTGCCAAATTCCACCCCGTACAATCACAGAAATTGAAGCTCCCTTAGACACAGGAAATGCTTTTTAGCATTTGTCTATAAAAATTCTAAATACTAAAATATTTCTAGATGTGCCGTTGCTGCACACAATTCTTTAGTCAGAAAAAAAAAGCATTTTCAAGGCCTCCACATGCCAACCATTTTTTAGGAAAATCAAAGCCAACATTTGCATTAGCAATGTTAAATGTATTGCACTTTTTTGCTAGCCAATTTTGAAGTTTATGAGCGTTTTTTAATTTTGACGAATTGTGAGTACGGAAACTTCAAGGTTTAACGTCGTTTTAAGGCAGAAAAGAGTCAATTTAACTGTTTTTGGCTGTTCAAATATTTTCAATCGTTTTTCTCTATCCGATAATATACCACGACGGTCACGTAGAGATTTTGAACCTTTATCCATTTTCTATGGCACTACAAATGAGTGCCCTGTCGTTGAAGCTTAAATTTCAGTATAAAAAGGGGTAGTCTTTAATGATTAATTTTAATGATGTTAAAAGTTTGTGGAAAAAAAAGAAGATGAAATTGACAATAAAAAAGGAACGCAAAAATTAAATAAAATTTAAATTATTTTGGTGAGGTACTGGAAATATATAGCAAAAACTATTGTTTAAATCCAGAAATATAATTTGCAAATTTGAGGTCATGTCTTGATGAAATGACATTTTTGCAGCCCATATAGTATGCTCGATCAAGAGAATATAAGACATTGATTTTTGAAGAGAGAGACATGACAAGATTACACGTTTTCACAAGCTACAGCAAATAACTCCTTTAGAGCAAAAGCTTCTAAACCATCTTGAATCGAAAACTGCTTAGTTACTGGCTCATAAACAGTACTACCTGTTCAAATCAATCAGTAAATAATTATTAAATGTATTGAATTTATTTGGACTGCTTTTATGTTGAATCGAAGCCCTGGCTTTTCACAGCCCCTGGAAATCAGCATTCCATAACGTGAAAACCCTTGTAAAAATTGAAAACGAAGCTGTACGTTCTATCAACAGCGGAAACGCGCCTAGTAACAGTTAAATCAATTTAAGACTCACAAAAAAAACTATTTGATTTCAGCTTTATAGTGTGTACCTTCTATTAAACCGTTGACTGTTTTGCCGGATTTGAATTCGCACTCATCTACATATAGGCTTTAAACATTCGAAGAAACAACGCTGTATTTTGATTAATATTAAGATGTTCCATTAAGGAAAAAAGTTTTTAGCTTTTTAACGAACTCAAGTAGTATCTGAATCACGCCGTCTTGCTCAAACTAAAACTTTTTAACAATGACAAAATATTCAAGTCATGTCCGCGAAAATTGAATTTTAGCCTCGTTTTTAAACTTGTGAAATATACCTGCCACTGTCAAAACATCTTGGCTCTAAAGGATTTAGTTCAACTGGCAAAATGAATTTTCTGATCCCGGAAATTTTGTTTTTGTAATTTAATGTGCAATTGCGTTTCATAATACAAATTGTAGCGCCCTAGGGCTCAGTGGCGACTTCAAAACGTGCTAAATGAAACTTCAATAGATTGTGAAATTCCTTTCAATTAAATTAAATTTATTTTCACGGTTCAGAAAAAAAAAAAAAAAAGCCAAAAATTAGAAAATTAGCATATGTTTTTTGGATGTAACAATTTTGTATAATGTAGATTCTAAGAATAAACGTGGAAACCCTTTGACTAAATTTCGTGGAGTTATAAATTTTTTTAAATGTGGACGGATCGTGCATTTTTCTTGCGTTAAAAAATATTGCTTTCGGGAGATTTCAATTGGCAAGGGTCACAACGGTAGAGAGTTCCAAGCCAATAATACATGCAAGTTTGCTTATGACTCTCGATCTTGTCTGAAGGTTGTTTCTTGTGAGTCTTCTTCTTATTAGCCAGTCTAATCCTAGACGCTATTACATTCTTCATATGGTTTAAAGGTACCTCATTATCAACCTTATCAAGATAAACAGAACTGGAAACCCTTAAAGCCTCAAAAATCTGAAGGTTCTAGCGGCAGCTACATGTCACCATTGCATTTAAGGCAAAATTTACAGGAAAACAAAAAAAAATTGAAATTTGAGTCTCAGCACACAAAAAAAAAAGAAAAGTTTCCCAATCTTTGCTCTCAAATTGGACCGTGCCCCAAAAACTTTTTCGAGGTTTCACGGGTTCAAAGGGATGACACAAGCCCAAAATTTACATCAATCTTCGTGAAAGGTCATTTCATTAAACCAAAACTTACACAATCCTTCGTAAAGGATTAATTCTAAAATTTAATTATCAACGCAACGTTAATTTTATCTGACCAAGTTTATTTTAGTTGGAAATTTTCATTTGCAACTTTGAAGGCCAGGAAAATGACAAATTAAAAAAAATGTGTATTTACTTTTATAGAAATCACAACTGTAATGGGCCTGGGTTTGACGAGATCAGTTACCAATAGTTGTGCTCATTCTCTATCGGGTGGCGGTAAAGTCGCAAAATGTTTGTGCAACTAACCATCCACAACTTGGGCGATTGATGTAGTCACACGCAATATATACACATTCTGGTTGGTATTAGTTATTCTTTGGAATTTTATGTAATCCACTTTTTTTTGGTTAAAAAAATGTTATCTTACTTATTACCAGTAATTTTGCACCTACAAAGTGTCATGGTGACCATTGTCCACAAAACACCAATTTAATTACACAACAATGAATTTTGTCCTTATCAAACTACAGCTCTTTAAATTTTTTACACAAATTGCTTGATTCTACTTATTTTTTTACCGAAAATGGCTAGTGTGGGCAATGGTTATTAGTTGATAGATTCGAAAATTTCAACAGGATGTCCACTCAAGATGATTGACAAAGTACCTGATGAATCTTAGAGTATTTTGTGACAAAGCCTGAAATTTACAGCTTAAAAATTTTTTTTTGCCAAAAATTTAATTACATAGATAACCACAAAATTTATAAGAATTTACGTAAATAACCAAATATTAACCAAGTATGTGACTATAAAGTATGTGGTTGCATCAATCGCCATAGTTTACCGAGACTCGCGACTTAACCGAGACCCGCGACTTTACCGACACCCAGATCTTAGTGACTATTCATCCATTATGAACGACGTACTTGTATAAGAACTCGTACCTTTTCTCTTTGCGCGTGTTACCCACAACACGCTGGCCTCTTGTCGAGTGTTAAAAATTTGCACAGCACTCCCTAGTCATTGTTTAAAATATATAAAGAAGACCTTTCAGGAATTCAACAATCATCCAGATTCTGGTATGTGATTTGACCCTACCTTTAATGATTAACTCCACCTAGTACTAGGTTGTGACACTCGAACTGTCCTGAGCATTGATTCTCGTTAGTCTTCTTCTTAATAGTCAATCACAGCCTATATAGTAATTTCTTCATTTAATGAAAAGGTCCCTCGTTACAGTCTTTCTGTAAATTTCTTGTTTCTTTTTTTTCAACAATGAGGAGATTAAGATCTTTGTAGAACTCAACTAAAGCTTAAACATGACGTGATTAGAAAAAAATCTAAAAACCTCCCGAATTCTACAGTAATACTTCGTTACAGTGTACCATGGTATTGGGATTCCCCCCTTCAAAGAAATGAAATTTTATTGTCCATTTCAAACTTACATACAAATTTTCACAAATCTTGCTTTTGGGAAATAAGGATCAACTTTCATTTGTCACATTCAAAAAAAAAAAAAAAAAATACAAATTTGTAACTAAAAAAGAAGAAATATTTAATTTTGGTTGTCTATCAGTAGAAAAAATGTTTGGAAAAAAGAAAAGATGTAGAGTTTTTAAAAAATTGAAAAGTGTAAAAAATTAAAAAAATTTCTCTCTGAAAGTTCTTCATGACCACATTCACCTCCATTGCAAATTCTTATTATAATGGGCAAACGAGCTACCATTACGAACTGCCAGCAGTAAATCCTTTATGCCAAACATAAGTTGAAGTCTTTTTAACTGGGACTCAGATACAGGAGTAATTTAAAAAGGAGTACAAAAAAACTTGCTTTGTCTATTATTTCTAGGACTATCTCTATAAAGTATGACTAGTTGGATACTGCAAAAAACCACTAGCTAGACACCAGAAAGAACTGTGCAGAAAGCTTGTCGGTGCTTGTCAAGCTCTGTATGAGTGGGTCCAGCTAGCAGAAACCTCAAGTAAACTTTCTCAAGTAATTTGGGAAAAAGCACGCCAAACTAGAATTTTTTAGATAAAAAGAATCAAAATCAGCGCCAGACTGATTTTCAGACCTTCTTTTTTTTAAGGCTAGAAATTAGCTACAAAATTGTTTAAATACTGTTTAAAAAGACCGATGATATCACTCAAACAACCCTTATAGGGATAAAACTCTCTTTTCTGTTTTTCATCCTTATAACAAGGTTTTACTATGTCTTACTATTTCGACGATGTTTTTATTTTTTTTTTGGCTTACACGACATCAATTTTTAGTCTGTGTTAAAAAATGTAGTGCTGTATCTCAGCCTATTTGGATGTCAAATTCTTTTAACCAAAATTTCGCTCAACTTTTCATTATCAGTTTCATTTTTTAAAAAAAAAACAGTTTACATAGCCACAGCATAAGAATGGAATCTTTTTCATCTCCTGTTGTTTTTTCTCCGCAACCTAGTTCAGTTTTTGAAAGTTTTGATGAGTTTAATGACCATTTACAGCAATTTTTTTGTGTGAACCAAAAGAAAGACGTCTTCGGAATAGAAAAAAACGTCGTCGGAATAGTAAGACACGTTTTACTGAACAAAAAAAATGCTTGATTGGGAATAAAGTTCAATGCTTATCCCTTGAGATCAAACTTTTCACGAGTTCAGATATTTCTTTTCACATATTTTATTTTTGAATTAAGCATTGTAACTCAATTAATACAGTATCATGATATTGAGACAAAATATCTCAAAGAGAAATTAAACCATTGATTAATGTTATCACTAACTTCAGGTAAAATTGTTTCAACTTAGTGCCCAGTCCCAAATCATCAGAATATAAAATTACATGAAGCTTTCAGGGAATCCATGCTAACAAGAAATTTTTCAATGATTACGACCCCCTCAAGAGATTTACTCTTAAAATCTCTACTATAAATTTTTCACATTCCGAATAGTTTTCTCTGCTTACTTATCAACTTATCGTCAATTCAAATATTTTGTTATTGTCCACTGGACTCAAATAAATTGCTGCCCATAACACAAACCCGTGTCATTTAGACCCGTCGTTTTATCAGCCGCCAAACATTACGGGGTTTTTGACAATTTGAATAGAAAAGTCAGTGATAAAAAATAATTCTGAATTGTGCCCGAAAGCCTATAACTTTTATTCGCGGGGTACTAAAATAATTAGAGCTTCGAAAGCAAGCCTAATTTAATGATTTAAAAAATTACAAATAATAGAAAAGTAAAAAACTATTTATATATGTGAAATACGTACTTTTAGAAATAGTTCAAAATACAGTATTATAACTTTTATTACCTGATGCATCAGTGCAAAACTTTTTGGTTTAATAAGATATGTTTCTGCTATGATTTTTTCTTACATTACCAACTCGCCTCGGTATAGACTCTATTAATTTGTTGAGATATTCCGGCTTCAAATCCACCCATGTATTTAATAAAATAGAGACAAGCGAAGAAAAAAAAGTGACATATGGATTTTCCTTGACACATGGAGCAATTCATGGGGGAATCCGGCGCCATCAAATGCTGATACTACTTGTGCGCGTTGAGAGCGCTAC
>JAKVQX010000702.1:0-12036 GCA_030463015.1 Geotrichum citri-aurantii
TTTTTTTTTTTTTTTTTTTTTTTTTTTTTTTTTTTTTTTTTTTTTTTTTTGATTAATTTCTCTTGATCTTTCTCTTTTTTTTTTCCGACTATCTCTATCTTCTATTTTTGTTTCCATTTTTATCCATCACTTTATTTTCAAGTATTTTAATTTTTAAATTTCATCATCATGACTATCGAAAAATCTGTTTGCGTCTTTTGTGGATCAGGTCTCGGCAACAAGCAAGCCTACGCTGACGCCGCCACTGATCTCGGAAAGCAGCTTGCCAACAAGAACTGGGGTCTTGTCTACGGTGGTGGTACCACGGGGTAAGTACTTTTCACGTCGGTCAATGGGACTGAAACTGCTTTAATTTTTACTAACGCCTTTTTAGAATCATGGGCACTGTTGCAAGATCAACCAAGGCCAATGGCGGCGAAGTCAAGGGAATCATCCCCAGAGCTCTGATCGAGCGTGAGCAAAAGTCCAATACTCCTGATCCCGAGGTTTTTGGCGAAACTATAGTTGTTGAAGACATGCACACACGCAAGAGACTCATGGCCCAATCTTCCTCGGCATTCGTCGCGCTGCCCGGTGGATACGGCACCGCAGAGGAGCTGTTTGAAGTCATCACTTGGAACCAGCTAGGCATTCACAGCTTGCCAATTGTCATTTTTAACGTGGATGGCTTTTATGATGGCTTGACAAACTGGATCAACAACGCTGTCGAATCCGGCTTCATCTCAAACAGCAATAGAAAGATTATCGTGGAGGCAACTTCTGCTGAAGAGGTAATCGAAAAGATTGAAAACTACATAGTTCCTGAAGGTAGATTCAATCTGAACTGGGATTCTGAAAAGCCTGAAAAGAACTAATTTGACTCAGATTGATTTTTAAAGGGTTTTATTTTTTTGGTTTTGATTTTGTTTTCAGTTTGTCTGGGAGACAATGAATTCCTCTTGTCGAGTCATTTGCAGACTTTTGGCCAATTTATGCTCCCCCTAGTAGGCACAATAAATAGACATCAGCAATTGTGCAGAGCTGAGAAAAGATAAACAACAACATTGTTAATGTGATGTGATATTATACTACTATCACATTTATGTATAAATTTAATCCATAATAACAATCTCTTTTTTCTTTATTTTATTTTCTTATTCATCCTCTCAGAGTTTTATTATTTGTTCTGGTTTCAAGAATTTTTCATCTACTTTTTACGTAGCATATCATGAACCAAACAGGCTTTGTCATTATCACTTTCAACGACGGCTTTCTTCATACTTCAGTTGAAGTAGCCGGTGAGTTTTCAAACTGGGAGAAAATCTCTTTGGATGTTTCTAGTGATACTTTTTATTATGTTCAAGTTTCAAACTTGAAATGTGAAGCCACATACATGTACAAGTTTATTATTGACGGCGTCTGGCAACTTGCCCGAGACGGTCGGCCCTCAACAACTGATGTGGACGGTAACACAAATCATGTTTTAACAGTTCCTCCGGTTGAGTCATCTGCTGCTTCCTTTACGTTTCAATCACGTCTATTTAAGAAATCGTCTGGAAACTCACACAAATCTTTAACTAAACCTCATCAGCTTAAAGAAAACTCGCAAGTGTCAAATTTAAGCCCCAAAGAAAATAACTATGTTGAGAATGAAATTATAGAGTCTAGATTGTTTGAAGGCTTTACTTTTTCAAAATCAGACAAGTCTAAGCTTGAGCCGCTCTCGCTTTACAACTATGACCACGTCGAAATGCTTGATAAGTTGGTTTTAACTGGCGATCCGGTGCCAGTTTCAAATAGCCAGGCGGCATTGAAACCTGTCAACAGTTTACTCACAACACAACTTACAGAACCTAGTTGTGCATCTAGCCAAAATTATGACGGGAACTGGCTTTCTCAGTTTTTTGCGTGGGTGTTGGCATTGTTTTCGGGTCTGTTTCAAACAACGACTCCAAAAGAAAATAATCTTGAAACTGCCGTGCAAAACACAGACAGAAACGTCCACCCAATTGAGCAAAATCTAGCATCTTGACACACCATCTGTCTTCCAGATGGAGCTGCTAACAAATTTTTTTGTTTGCAAAAATTGGTTTTGAAAAATGAAGAGGAGATAGTTGAAGCTTATTGTGAAAGTTGTTTGGAACTTCTTCCCATATTTATATAGATAAAAATTTCCAGTAAGTTTAGTAAAATAAAATTCATCTTTTAAGGTAATATCTTTCAAATTTTTTACTGTCTTAACCAGTCTGCTCACAAACACTTATCGTGAACATTTTCTGAACGCTTCCAAAAAAAAAATTTCAAAAAAAAAAAAATTTTAAAACTTTAGTTGGCAATCCATCCACATTGTAAACACAAGGCTTTCATCAGCACGACGACGACGACATCCGGAATGTCATGTCTAACGCGGGTCCGGTCGCTCGTGCAACTACTTGCTCTGTTACTGACTATCCAGGCAGTTTTAGCTGCAACTATAAATATAATGAAAGTTCCAACTTTACCGACAAGACCCCTCCAAGCTCTCAATCATCATCATCGTCATTTCCTTTCCAGTTCTTGTAGTAGATCTGAGACGCCCCAGCTTAACTCCAATAACAACAACAACAATAATAAGAGTAAAAATTGTGATAACAAAAATTCTTATACTATCCCCAATCTTTTCCAGCGTCTACGCCACAAACACTACAAGTCATCAGCTGCTTTTCTAAAGATGATTTCAAGCAATAGTAACAATTACAACAAAAGAAAAGACAACAATACTGTTGGTGGTGATGACGGAAACAGTAGTAACCATGTAGACGTGTTTTCCGTCAACCAGTTGCACAATCTTGACCGTCGCCACGATACGGATGCCCTGGCATTCGAGGGCAACCCATTCGCACAGCCTATAGATTTGGACCCGCCACCAACCATTTTTTCAGCGCGCACACATCCGCTGAAGCCAGTTGACACTAACAACGGCAGTCACCCCATTGCAACCAACAAGTTCTATACCAACATGTTGTTGGACACGCGCACGGGCCCCGTTTTCACGACGCCGTACTCGCTCTGGTGGACTGGGCCCTTGGGCCCGCACCATGGCGTTGCGGTTTCGTACACGGAACGTGCGCAGTGGGTCTACGGTCCGGACCCCAATGCTCCCACGGCGCAGTACGTCTTTAGCCCCAATGGCATTGAGTCGATTATTCTTGGCGCCACGCAGTTCGATGACGGCAATTATAAGTTCTCAACATCAAACCTAACTGATTTCGCTGTGCACGCGCTGCTTACCGAGAACAGCGGTAGCCAGGGCAAAATGACGGTGCCACTTGTGCAGGGTATGGGCATGGTGACGGCGCTATATACGGACTTGACACCGCGTATCTCCAGCGGCGTCGGCTTTACGAGTGTCGTCGCGACCAAGTCGCCGCGCCCGGATCTGATCAAATACGAATTGACACTTTTAAACGGCAAAAAGTGGCTGTTGTTTATTCGCGTCACTTCGAGCAGCAGCATAGCGCCACCGACAGGAGTCAAGGTTGAAGTGTGCCTTGAGAACACAAATACAGTTACGGCGCGCACCGACAATGAGGGTATAGTCTTTGTAATTCAGGTTGTGCCATTTGTTGCCGGCTCAGAGATTGTGCTGGATGAAACTGCAGGTAGTTATGTCACAGGCGCGTATCTCACAGGCTCGGTGACAAACAATGGCCGCTCCGGTACGTATGTGATCCAGTACATTGCAGCGGGGTCGAGTAATAAAGGCAACCCGCTGGTTTTAGCAGCTCCACACCATGTGGCAGCTCTCACAGATCAGATGCGCAACAAAGCGACGAGTTTTAAACTCGACTCGGTAGCGTTCGGCGCACTTACAGGCTATATCTCAAACCAGCTGGAAATGGCAGAAGTCCTGCCCCGAGACGTTGGGTTCTTACCATACTGCCCGATGCCTGGGCGCACTGGCAGTGGACTCACGCCAGATGTGTATGAGCTACTAACTCACACGGTCCGTGCGGAACTTGACCAAAACATAACAGTGCAAACCAACCTTGATTCGGTGTATTTCTCCGGTAAGGCCATGGATAAGTTTTCACAGATTGTCTTTGTGGCCAAGTACATTTTACAGAATGATGAGCTAGCCAGAGCGGGGCTCGCACAGCTCAAAGCTGCTTTTCGCGTGTTTGCAGAAAACCAGCAACAAAGCGCACTGGTGTACGATTTGACGTGGCGCGGACTTGTGGCCAAGGCAGGGCTGGACAGCGACCCAATGGCGGACTTTGGATCGTCTTATTACAGCGATCACCACTTTCACTACGGATACTTTATTCACGCTGCCGCGGTTATTGGCAAGCTTGACGGGGACCTGGGCAGCGGTACATGGGTGCGCGACAACAAGGCATTTGTGAACTCGCTGGTGCGGGATGTGGCAAACCCTAGTGAGGATGACAGGTATTTCCCAATGTGGCGCGCGTTTGACTGGTACGCGGGCCACTCGTGGGCCAAGGGTCTGTTTGTGAGCTATGACGGCAAGGACGAAGAGTCGTCGTCGGAAGACGTGCATTTTGCGTACAGCATGAAGTTGTGGGGTCTAGTTGCAGGTGACGGAGCGCTGGAGGCGCGAGGCGACCTGATGCTTGCGGTCATGCGGCGTTCGCTCAACACCTACATGCTTTACGCGAGTGATAACCAGGTGGTGCCGAGAAAGCTGCTGCCCAACAAGGTGTCGGGAATTCTGTTTGAAAACAAGATTGACCATACAACGTATTTTGGCACCAATCCTGAGTATATCCAAGGCATCCACATGATCCCTGTGACGTCGGTGTCGTCGTACATTCGAGATCCGTGGTTTGTAAGAGAGGAGTGGGACCAGAAGCTGAACGCGCTGGTGGGAGGGCTACACGACGGATGGCGCGGGATCCTGATGATGAACCGCGCGATGAGCAATCCGGCGGAAAGTCTTGCGTTTTTCCAAGCTGAGACGTTTGATAGGCGCTGGCTAGACGGAGGAATGTCTTTGTCATGGGCCTTGGCCTATGCTGCGTACATGGTGTAGGGTCTGTAAGCATTTAACCTAACTGGGCTTAATACATTGAAAAGGTTAGGATGATTTTATAAAAAAAGCTTTGTTTTTTATCAAAAAAAAATTTACATGAAAACAATCGGAAAAATTTTTCATAGAAAGAGAGGGTAGGATTGAATAAATTACAAGAAGTTCATTATTAAAAATAACTAAAAAAAAATCAAAAAAAAGAAGAGAAGAAATAGGAACCAAAAAAAAAAACTAAAAGAAAGATGGAAGGAACGCAATAGTAGTCATTGCAGCTCAAACAAGATGTTGAAATTATGTATATAGTTTGGCCTGCATTCCATTTTTCTTGAAGAAAGGCGGGGGAAAGAGAGAGAGAGGAAGAAAGAGGATGAGGGTGTTGAAAAATTAGGTATAGGGTGTGTGATAGGTCATCATTAGAAGGACATAAAAAAAAGAAAAAGAAAAAAGAGAAAGAAAGAAAAAAAAAATTAAAACAACCATTGGCCAGAAGACACAAACGCTGAAGTAGCAGCTCAAGTCACATTGCTCCTGCAAATTCTTTTTCTGGTTTGCTTTATTTTGTTGTTGTTGTTTTTTTCTTCCTGCTTAAACGGTGGCAGAGGGGACACCAGTTCTAGGAGGACCGGGGCGCTTGGAAAAGGGCAACGAGAAGGGGCCAGACTTGAGCATGTTGGAAGCACTCAAGACAAGCTGACCAACCGTCAAGAAGAAAGCAAAGTAGAGAAACGCGACCGAAGCCTGCGCCTTTCTGCACCGGTCAGAGGAACCTTGTGTGATGTTGTTGCTATCGAGGTAGGCCTGATTACTACACGAATGAGCCCGGATACCAGCGGCAATGGCAGTAGCACCGGCAAATGTGAACACAAAGTTGAGGAAATCAATAGTAGCAATTGCAATGGGGAAAGCCAGCAGTTTGATAAAGCCGGCCGCGATACCGTAAAAGACGCCAAAAACGAGGCCAAAAACGGCAGCAAAGAGACCAAAGTTAACTTGCGGGTTGGTTTTGTCGCTGTCCGCAATCAGAGAGCCAGTAAGACCGAGGGTAATGATGAGAAAGAGGAAAAGAACACCTCTAAGGATAGGATCGACGTAAACTGACATAGTTGATAGCGTATGTGTGTGTGTGTTTGTTAGGATTTTGACGATTGGTGAAGAGGGATATAAAATTGACAAAAAACAAATAAGTTGTTTGTGTTATTGAGATTAACTATTATTTTTGTTCTGCTCACAAATTTTTATTATTGAGAAGAGAAGAAAAATAAATTGGAAAGAAAAAAAATTATAAGAAGAAAAGGTTTTGTTTTTAATTTTATTTATTTATTTGTTATTTTGGAATTTTTTTTTTTTTTTTTTGTTTATTTGTTTACTTTAATTTTTTTTTTTTTTTCGTTTTTGGTTTTTAATCTTTTTTACTTTTTTTTGAGGTTTAAAAAAAAAAGAAAATAATCGAACCGGGTGGTCCATCTGAGAGCTTTTTTTTGTTTGTTTGTTTTTATTTTTTTTTTGCACGCACATTCTTGCCTCCAGTGTTTATGATTTTCCTATTTTAGAATTAGCGTCATCGTCGTCATCACTATAGCCACACACACACACACACACACACAAAATGTACAAATATTTCAGTTTGTTGTCTTATTAGGTCTAGTTGCCCTCAATTGTGTGAAAAAAAAAAAGCCAAAGTTTATTTGTGTGGACTAATGTATTATGTGCTGACCTAGTGGTGGGGCCACACCATCCTCTTCCAAAAAAAATAAATTAAAAAAAATAAACTAACGACCGTGTTGTGGTGACTTCTTCTTTGCATAACGCTACTCCCGTTTAGGTATATAGTCTATGTATCAAGGTTAGGGCTGCATTACCCGATCTTTACATTGTGGCTCTAGAATACAACAAAAAAATTAAAGACCGCAAGCCTCTTTTATTTTTTTTTTTTATTTAAAAAAAAAAAACTAAATTCTGGGCATTGCGGCTGGTATGTATTTTTAAAAAAATACTTAGTACTAGTTGTTGTCAGGACAACTAAATTCTTTGCTTGACTATTTGCCCGAAAATAAATGTGAATAAACAAAAAAGATTTTCAAAAAAAAAAAAACAGCAGTAAGCTACACAATAACACCAATGACATTTGGCATGATGACTACTTTTGGAGATTTTTCTTTTTTGTTTTTTTTTGCTGTTGTAGCGGTGGTTGGTTCACTTGCCGTGACAAAATAAGTCAAAAACGTCTACACTCTCCCAATTCAAATCTTTACTTTTCCCTCTTTACAGAAATTTATATAAATAATAACTTGATAGATTTGATTTTTTTAAATCTTTTTTTTTTCTTGTAGGGTCGTTTGAATGGCCGCATTGATACTTGGATCTTCCACAATTGAGTTTATCGGCATTAGATTTCTTTTGTGAGAGACCGAGAGTGACTTTTCGTCTGTATCTTATTGTGTACACCAACTTGTAGTCAACCAATTAAGTTGATCAACTGGGAAAAGAAAACAAAAACAAAGGTGGCGGGTTGACAAAACCATTTTCTTCTTCTTCTTTTTCATCAAAGTTCTGTTACATTATGATTAATAACAGCTACCACAACTCGACCGGAACAATTTTCCATTTTAGTTTTCCCTCGCCGGGTCGGTTTTGTATTCTCATCATAAATGCAAACTTGCCAGAATATTCAACGTTATGAAAAAAAAAAAAATTCAAAAAAAAAAAAATCACCAATTACTACTCAGATTTAACGTTTTACATGGCCTGTTTATTGTCACGAAAACTAACGAAATCTTGAATCTCTGCCTGACATCAGTTTTTTGGTATTTTCATAAAAGTAGACTGCTACGGCTTGATCAGCAGGATACTTAGTGGCAAAGACTTATTGAGCTTGGTTTTCGGCCTGACATGAAATTTGTGCCATGCGACCAACTGTTTGAAAAAAAAAAACTACCGGTGATTTAGTGTTTCATCTACCGCCATATGATAAAAGTTGATTTTTTTTCACTGCTTCAGACATCTTTTTATTAAACTTCTCGGTAATCAAGAGAGATTCAATTGTATTAATCAAACTTTTTAACATCTGGTCCCCTGAAATTTCAATTGATGTGTTTTCAAAAAAAATTAAAAAGGAAGAAAGAACGATTTTCTTTTTTTGATCTCAAACTAATCTGTCAACAGAATATGCTTTTGGCCAGTCCTAAAACTATCGGTTGTTTTTTAATTTGAAAAAAAATTTTGAAGCATGATCCCATCTGATTCAGGGTTGTGTCAAACTCATCTTACTTTTTTGTCCAGCTTTGAAATTAAAAAAAAAAAAAAAAAAAAAAAAAACTTGACTCTGTAGACAGTACCTTGCCACACGGCGGTGCTACAATCCGTTTTTTATGCACGGCGCAGCTCCAAAGGGAAAAAAATAAAATTTATTATAAAAAACAAAAATGGCTTAGCTGCGAGAAACGGGTTTTGGACTCACTTTTGAAATTTTAGTTTTACTTGTTTGTTTTTGAACTTCAACAGAAAACAATCTAAAGGAGCGAACAAAAAGCAAAATTGAGCCGTGGGTTTGTTGCTCTATCATAAATGTATAACTTTGTAAAACGCAAACCATGGCTTCAATAGAGTTACCTATTTTTGTCATTAGCTGTCAGATCAGACGTATGCCTATTTCAATTCAAAAAAAAAAAAAAAAAGTTCTGCACAAATAAATGCATGGTTCAGGTTAGGTTCCATAACACCATAGCATGAATGGTTCCGGAACCACCATCAACTTTGTTTCAGGGGTTTTATTTTAAAAAAAAAAAAAAACTAACTTGCCGAGACCTTTAAAACAAAATTGAGACTTGCGGAACAAATCCAGTTAAATCCGATGCCTCCCTAGATTAATTTTAATCTACCTATCTCATATCCGGGTGCTATTACTAGAACTCGTTACTGTCTTCCTTTTAAGTTGTTTCTGGATAAACCCTCAGTCTAATGTTTCATACCCCCCTTACTGAGTTTAGAGAAGCCAAAGATTTTTTTTTTTTTTTAGAGGCTGATTTGTCGATAATCATCGGCAAGCATGTGAACAACACGAGGGCTGCCATGCGCGCGCCCACCTGAATCTGCCTACCTGAGCGCTGCACGCGCATCATCGCAGCACACGCGTGTTTTACAGGCACATACTATGTAGCATGTGTGTGTGTACACAAAAACCAGATCTCTACCCTTTTTTTTTTCTTCTTCTTCTAAACATTGGAGGATGGGAAGAAAGTTTTCTGGAGAGGCTGGTTGGTTTGGGTGGAATCAATATCCGCGTGTATGTCGCTAGTCACGAAGAGCAAACGACCGAGTGTCCACAACTGTCTCCTTCCTACACTCAAACACACAAACCTTCCTTCGGGGAGTTTTTTCGTTTTTTTTCAAACAATTTAATTTGAATTGTAAAATTTTTGGTTGATACCCGCACTAACACGCGACCACATGCTAGATGAAATATAATTGCAAGTATTAGCTAATATTAAAGATTGTCGAGTTCGTGCTTTTTAACAAGCTGGTTACAAACTGACAAACCTGAAATTAGTGTCAAACTATTCAAGCAAACCACAACAAACAAACAAAAAAGTAAAATTGCAAAAAAAAATTTAGTTTGTTATTAGTGTCACTAAGTTTGTTCCTGAAAGTAAATCGACAGGTTCAGTACCCAACGTAGTGAAAACAAAAAAAAAAAAATTTAAAACATAATGACAGAGGAGAGGGAAGGGGTGGAGAAAAAAAAGGCAGGTTCAGTCGATCAGGGGCAAAATCGACCTCTCCAAAAATTTTAAAACTGTTTTTTTTTTTGAATGTGGTAAACTGTCACCATTGTGAATTTTAAAAAAAATTTACAGGTCCTTTGAAAGAATCAGAACCCAGCCTACTGCTTTTTTTTTTCTCTTTCTTTGCTAACAATAATTGTAACTCTGAAAGTTGTGTGTGTGTGTTTTTTTTTTTCTGGATTTTTAACTCAGATCCTTCGCTGACAGGTTTTTGTTTACTTTTTGATGGCTTGCACGGCTTTAAAGGTTTTTCGAATAAAAAAAATTAAAAATTTTCAAAAAAAAGGATTGGTTTAATATCACAAAATCGAAACAATCAGCTTCTTCTTTTTTTTTTCACGGTACGGCTCAAACTTCTCAGCCCGTCCGTACAAGCCATTTCCGAGTTTTAAATTATAAAGACCAAAAAGCTTTATTAAATAAATTGCACACTATGCCATAATTGAACATAAGTGCGGCGGCATTTTGTTTTTCACATTTGGCTGGCTTGACACCGCCACCAGCACCTACCACTGTAGTAATTATGGGGAGCTACAGCTAGACTGAGTTGTTGTTGGTGTTTTTTTTTTTTTTCTCTTTTGAAGTGGACAAACGTTTTTTTTAAAAATCAAAAATTTGTTTGATATCCAAGTTTAATTTCGCTTGCGTTGTTTCTAATCTCAATCCCCTTTTTTTTTTTTTTTTGTCTGATTGAAAATTCAGGCACACAAAACTCTTTTTTTTGGATTCAAATTCACTATAACTTACATTACCGTTGTTGGCTTTAGTGTGATAACTTAAAAAACTGACAACACCTCGATTTAAAATTGTCAACACAATTTAATTATTTTTTTTTTGGTTAACAAAGAAGTGAAGCTTTTCTGACATTACAAGTTCAGCTACACCTTTTGAGCATACCTGGAAAAAAAATTGGATAAAATTACATGAGCAAAAAAAAATTGATTAATTATCAAATTAGTGTGGGTTTTTTTTTTTCGTGTGTTTAAAAACTATTTAATTTTTTTTGGTTGGCCTTAGAATCAACAAGACGGAAGTCTCAAGACCACTAAATTTAATAGTAAAAAACTATGTACTTAAAATTGGAAAAAAAAATTCGTTGCTGGCAATAAAAGTATGGTGGTTTTTCACCTTAAGGCCAGTAAGCGTTGGGCCTAAGAGATGACGTGAATGTTTTTTTGGTTTTTTTTTTTTTTTTTTTTTTTTTTTTTTTTTTTTTCTTTTTTTTTCTTTTTTTTTTTTTTTTTTTTTGGTTTTTTTCTGATTCAAAATGATCAATAATCGGGCAAATTTTTTTTGAATTGTAGTATCATTATTGTTGTTGAGCCATGATGAGTGACCATAGGTCAGGGCAGGCTTTGAAGGGATGGTGACATCCCGCCAGTTCTAAATTTTGTCTACACAAATACAAATGTGTTCCCATGGGGAGAGCGTTAGTTTATTTTAGTTTTTAAAATTTTTGGTGTTGAAATCTTCATTAGGATCAAATTAAAAGTTTAAGATATCGGAGATTCAAATGTCAGATTTCAATTGAATTAAGTTTTATGGCTATTAAATTCAAGTTTTGAAAAGTCGTTGTGTTGAACATGACTTTTGTTGTCATTCATTGTTTTTTTTAAGTCGCATATGGAACTAATTTTACGTTTATAAAGCAAAACGCCATATTTTCATTCTAAAAAATTTATTTATGTCAAATTGACAAAAATATGCGTTAGCCCGGAGTCGAACCGGGGGCTCGACGATGGCAACGTCGAATTTTACCGCTAAACCACTAACGCTTTCTGTTGAACAAAATAGGACCTTAAATTTACTAAAATTAATACACCATTAAACATGCATTTCACAAAATAGCTTTAAAAATTTAAAAACTTGGAAATTGAAATAGTTTTATTGTATAGCTTGAATGCCTGGGCTTAATAAAACCATTCAAGCATATTTAATACAGTTTTAAAACAATTTTTGTTTGAATTTTTATTTTTAATTAAGTTGTGCGCTTATTACTTTTTGTCACTTTCAAATTCTTTTTTTTTTCCTAAACACTTCAAATATCATTATCGCCTCAGTATTTTATTCAAAAAGAAAAATAGCTGACTGTTTGCTAGGCTATGATTTGAGTTCTACTGACAGGGCTGCTATTTGTACATAGTACCGTAGAAAATGGCAAAAAAAAGGTTGAAAGGATACCGGGTTTTGTGTATCTCAGGTTTCCCTTGACACATGGAGCAATTCATGGGGAATCCGGCGCCATCG
>JAKVQX010000703.1:0-12033 GCA_030463015.1 Geotrichum citri-aurantii
ATTATTATTATTATTATTATTATTATTATTATTATTATTATTATTATTATTATTACTATCACTCTTGTCTTTTTTTTTGTTATCGTTAAAAACATTTATTGAATATTCTCATATTTGCTCACTGCTCTTTAACCTTTTACAACTTGCACTCAATTCCGTAAACAACAGCTGAAAACAAAACAAAAAAAAACTACAGTTGTGTACCTTTTATTTTCAAACTTATTCACTTTTTTTTTGTATAAATATCAATTCAAATATCAAAAATCATTCTTGAAAATTTTTTTTCAATTATATTTATCACAAGAATCTCACTAGCTCATTTCTTTAGATTAGATTTCTTTTACTCTTATTACACTTTTCAAACTTTTTAATTTTTTTTCACAAATCAAAACTTATTAAAGAGAATTTCACAATGGATCATGATATGTCTGACATGGCCTCCGCCTCAACCTCTGCCATCATGAATATGGCAACCGCCACAACCTCTGCCATCATGAACATGGCAACCGCTACCGCAACCACTGCTGCAGCTACCGCCTCCGCCACGGCCAAAAGCAGCATGGGCGGTATGGGCGGAATGGGCGGCATGGGCGGCATGGGCGGTGCTGACCCCAAGGCCTGCAAAATTTCCATGCTTTGGAACTGGAACACTATCAACTCATGCTTTATTGCTCGTTCATGGCATGTTCACACCCGAGGTGGTTTTGCTGGCACTTGTATTGGAGTAGTGCTCATGGGAATCGCTGTTGAACTCGTGCGCCGCGTGCAGCGCGAGCTTGACCGCCATTTGCTCGCTAAGTGGCTTGCGCGCCAGGAAGCAGTGAACCCCAACGCCGTTTTGGCTGCCGCATCGGCTGAAAGTAACGCAAGCAAGACTAGCTCTTTTATCACCAAGATTCTGCCTACAACTCCGGCGCGAGCACTTGCCGGCGGCTACTACCACCCATCTGTCTTTGAACAAGCGTTACGTGCATTCCTCTACCTTATTCAGTACGCTGGCGCCTACTTTATCATGCTTCTCGCCATGTACTACAATGGATATGTTATTATTTGTATTTTCATTGGAGGCTATATCGGCAACTTTGTGTTTGGTGGTGATTCATTCAAGAATGCGACCGGAGGTGGTAATATTGAGACTCAAAAAACGTGTTGTTGCTAGTGAAGCAGTGTCACTGTTTTTTTTTTTGGAATTTTAAAGAAAAAATTTTCCATATCTCAATAGCCTGGAATTTTCTTTTGAAAATTTGAGGTTTTTCTTTTTTTGTTGTTGCTGCTTTTTGTTTGTTTCTCAGAGTTACGAGTGCTTTAATGTGAAGAGAGGGTGTCATTTTGATTTCCATATACGCTTGATGAATATAATAATATACATAAATATAAAAATAAAATGTCTAACTTTACCGAAATCTTTTTAAGTCTGTTCCCAGTATATGTTAACTAAAACTGTTTCATGCGACATACACGTTAAATTATTTTAGACCACAAGAGGCATGATGCTTTGTGCTACACCAGACATGTTGGTTAGGCAGGTTCATTCTATCTTGATCTAAACCATGATTGAATTTCGCTAACGTTTTACCTTCAATGTTAAATTTTTTTGAATAACTACTGGTAACAACTGACTAACTATGAACTGCACTTCAACACAACTGACACTTGTCCGACTGTAATAATAACTTTTCATATTTTTGACAAAAAAATTGTTACTGAAGTAAAGTAGACAGAAACAATCCAAATAAAATCATCAACTACATGTCAATTAGTTTTGGGATGGTGCCCATTACAAAAGTTTTTTTTTAAAAAATTTCAAAATCTTTGTGTTGTTCTGCGTGACATGTGTATTTGTGTGTGTAAATGAACTTTTCATGTTGACAGAAAACAGACCCTGAACAGAATGATCAAAATGAGCAAATTAAAATTTACTTTTACTTTTTTTTTCGTTTGTGTAACCACAAAAATTAAGTTTGAAAGCGACAATAATGAGCAGATTTTTGAGATCGTGATTGGGCCCAAATTGACTTTTATCAAAAAAAAAAAAATTATTTTAATGTGTAGACAAGATGCCATCACACTTATCAGTATTCAAAAATTTATTTAAATGTTTGGAGCAGGCAACCACAAGCGTTTAAATTGCTCGTTTCCTACTTTTAATAGTGTTTCTTTAGCGTTTTTCTTTTTGTTAGAATCAGTAAGAAAAAGAAAAAAAGGTTTTTTTTTTAAGATCTAGAATCTAAAAACTTTTTAATAGTAATAATACTATAAAATTTTAAAAGGATTTTTTTTGTTAACTGTCTGTGTTTAAAAAGAATTCATCAAGAATAGAAATATATGAGTTTTTCTATTCACATGCTTTACGCCAAGTTAGATGCAAATGGGCTTTTGAACGTAGTAAGTGACTTCAAAGTAAATTTGTGACCAGTTTTAGGACAATCACTAAGATGATATTAACAATCTCTCAAGTACTTTTGATTCGTATAAATTTTTTTCTTTCTGTTATTTGTTTTTGATATTGTGAACAATAAGTTTACGACTTATGAAATAAATGTTAAGATTTAAAAAAGCACTAGGCTTAAACAAAAGATAAGCTTCGATGTGTTTTTTTAAAAAAAAGAGAACATGCTGATGTTTCTATAATAGTGAAAGTGAAAAAAAAATTGTGTCAGTTAGCATGATCATCTTTTTTATCTTAAATTAAATGGTCATAGATTTTTAAACTTTTAAACATTTTTCAATAGTTTTTTTTTTTTGACAGCAAGATGTTATTGATGTTCTTATGAAGACGTCACAGCGCACACACAAAAAGAAATAACAACTAAAATACTTCCTGAAAAATCATTTCCAATCAGTTTTAAAACACAAACAATAAATTTGTGCAAGTCAAATTACAGTAACGCTTTTTATTTCATAAGTTTTAACAAAAAAATATATATATATATAAACATGTTAACAGGTTTGTGAACAGCTTTGACAGACCAAAAAAAAAAAAAACTTTTTGAACAAGCTCAATGTCTGATCAAAATATAGATTATTTTAGGCAAAATCCGTAATGGCTGTTTAAAACGCCTATTGACTCAATTATGAATTTTATTGCTAAGTCAAACGCTTTTTATCAGTTGTGAATTTTTTTTATCTATTTAATGCGAAAAGTTTTTTTTTAACAAAATAGAATAGGATGGCTCAAACTTTGGAAAAGATCTTTAAAACCACCGTTTTTAGAAATTATGGGGAATTTTTAAGCTCTTAATTTTTAATAATTATCACCATAGCACTGCAAAAAAACAGGTTTTTATTTGCCAAGCCTTCAGATGGATCAATAAAGGTTTTCCAATTTTGTCAGAACCATTAAAAGTATTTCTAGCATAACTACGGTACCATAAAAATTTTATAAAGAAAAAGAATGAGTAGATTAAAATGTGAAATAATAGTGTGTAGATAAATTTTGGTACAGTCTATTCTGTAAAAAAAGCGTTTGAATTAGACTGGTGGTTATTTTGCTTTTAAACAGTTTTAGTTTACAACCAAAAATCTGGTTATGGCATTTGGACTATGTAATTCATTCAAACTATGAAATAAGTAAATGTCCAATTTTGAAAAGAAAGGCCCAATTATAAGTCTGTGTCTGATTTTGATTTTAGTCTTTCTGACAAGACTTGCTCGTAGCACATTAACTGTTTTATCATCGCTTCATATTCTTCAGTTTGCTGTTCAAGTAATTATACAGCATGAATGCTTTTTAACGCTTCAATTAAAGAGACTTTAGGAAGTATATACTTCACAAATCATCTAATCGTTGTCATTATCATTATCATCACAAGACTTAGCGTCTTTGTCAGTGATTGAACTCGTAATAATACTATCCAAATCCTCTAAATTATTCATAACTTTTTCTAAAGCAGGATATAGAATTTCATCAATTTCCATTGTATCATTGACAACAGAAATTGATAACTGACTAAGACCTATTTGAACCTCTTGCATAAGTTAGCAATTGTCAGTTCTTGAATTTCACTGGCCAGCTTAGGCTTTTGTGAAATAGTAGTATCAAAAAAATATCCGTTTCCGAGCTTTTTTCCCCCATCTTTTAGTCTCTAGAAATGCCATTGTGGCTACTAGTAATTATTTTTTGGTATCCACCTAGTCCTATTTAACAGATCTTATACATAAGATAGAATGCAGAGTATTCATCTGGATATAATTTTGTGCAAATCACTTCTCTAGCTGAAAATAAAGTGCTAATCGCTGACGGTTTGTAGTGTCAACTCATTTGATAAATCTAAATAAAATTTGCAGGTAAATTCAGCCAAGACCATTGGGTTGGTGTAAAAGCAAAAAATATTTATGTGGGGAGAGAAAGAAAATCTTTTGCTAAACCGAAAGTCAGGTTTTAGGTATTTTTTAATTAAATTTAAACAGACCGCTTGGATCGACGCTTTTAACTAGGAATTTTTTTAGAGAGAGTGCTCATAGACAGGTTTGACTCTACATAGTTGGCTTTCCAATTTTGAAACCAGTTTTTAGCATCAAAAAATTACAAAATAATTGAATTCTTGAGGTTTTCACTTTTGCAGTTTTATTTCACAAGTCTCTTTTCACTACATGTCACGTGCTTACATTGAAGACATAAGTACAAAGCTTGGGTCCTAATTTGTTCCGTGAGGATGATGTCAAATTAGCCCATTTCTCACCGGTTTCATCTACGGGTTAGCCCGGAGTGTGATCCTTCGACGTGTTGATAAATTTACAAAGACAAGAGTACGGGTATTCTTAATTTGATGTAGATCTGATGTCTTGTATTGATGGTTACAACAGTACCTCTATTTACGGACCTTCGTGAGGGAGAATCAATCTAATTCAGAGCAAGTTCTCGTTCTCGAAGGATTCTATCCAAACCTTGTGTCCGCTATAGTACTCACACGCTAATGAGTGGTTTGCTAGTAATCCTGCGATTAGTTTAGTCTCCACAAAACTAGATGACGTGGATAAGCTTCGGTTTTCAGAGGGCTATAGTTTTTATTATCCGTCCTGTGTGTGTCTTGTGCAAGTCCGCTTCTTCGCCACCACCTTAATTTGTGAATGGTTTAGGAGTGAGTGTATCCATTTGGGGGAGCCAAGAACTCCCTTTCCGTTTCCTGCTTCTCGTTTACTTCTGGGTGGTGGCTCAGCTTATAAGTTTCATTTGCAACTCCACCTGCTTGCTTATCACATGTATGTTAGGTTTTTGCACCACTAGAGACTTGCCCAATTGAGTTCCACCTTGGGGATCGAACCCATTGGGGTGCAAATTACGCGACCTGGGTTCTTAGTCAGGTTACCATTATACAAGGTTTAAAGCTGGTGAGGTTTTTTTCCGCCCAGAACCAACCTACACTCCAAATTTAACATGCATTATGCAACAACTAGTTCTGAAGTGGCTATTGCACCAATTGAAACACTTTTTCCCAGAATTGATAAGTTATTTTTTTTCACAAACTGTCTTTTTTTTCTTGTTCATCTTCGTGAACATATAAAAATTACATATTAAAGATTCCAAAGATTTTGTACAAACAGTAAGACTCCTGATTGTAGTATCTCAAAGGTTGCTCTTAAATGGGGTTCAAAAAATTGAGCATCTGGTTTCTTAGTTCTTGATTATCAGAAAGAAAAATCTGGACCGGGCTGGTGTATGCTTTTTTTTTTTGGGAGCTGAGGTTTTTTTATTAACAGTGTCACGGCTGTGCCAGATTTATTATTGCATTGCAAGATATTGACTTGAATGGGAACAAGTTGAAAACAGAAAACAAGAAGGAGATGTGTAGAATAACTTCTATGTACAACCATCGGAGCCAGAATTTAACATTGACATAGGTACCATATTGTCTTACTAATTCTTGTTAGTTATAAAATATTGAATTATTTGGTTTTTCAATTTGGAACCTTGTCACTAATTAGACCAGATCTCGTAACGAGTCACAGATTTCATACACGTAGCAATGACTATTTAACAAAAGAAAACCCGGCAATGCAAAGAAAATTCAGACCAGTTATCAATAGACTAAAAAGAAAACTGTTGTTTTATATCAAACTTAAAATTAAAAGAAATCAAATTGAGCAATGGCAACATTTCAAGTATTTTCTTTCTAGAAATTTAAAGCTACCAAAGTATAGGATTTCTAACTTAATAAAAATTGATTTTAAGTGAGAGTCAGGAAAATAGTTTCTAGTAGCATGCTACAAACAAAAAAAAAAAAAAAAAAGAAGGCAAAAACGAAACAACCTGCTGTTATAAGCTATCTGTTAATAAACATTAGTTCTTGAACTTTCACCTAATTGGTTTTTCAGAACTTAATTCTACGATTGTTGTCGAGGTTTGAATTTGAAAGTTCTAGCTTTTTTAAACAGTTTCGACAGAAATCAAGTGTTCGACTTGATTCCCTTTTCTTTAAAGAATTTGCTCGGATACAATAAAAAGGTTTTGTGTAATTGTTTGTATTCTAAACATTTTTATCTTGGAACCATTACGAGCCAAGATGTAAGAGTCAATAGAACATTGGTGATAATGTAATCTACACCGTATCATGTGTGATGTGTAAATTTTGTGAGCTCAAAAATTTGCACACATGTAAGCACAAAGCTAAATTTGATTTGTAAACAATTTTGATATCACCAAAACTCAAAAAAAAGTGTTTTTTGCAACTTAACTTCTTTTAAAATTGATTTGTTTTGTTTTTTGTATAATTTTACACTTTATTTTGTTCAACTAGAATTGAAAGTTGATTCTATGACTGCTGTATCTGCAAATTAGTTATTTAAACAAACCCCCGCCTTTAAAGCGCAAAAGTGAATATTAAAAGCTGATTTAGGCAATAAAAGACGAACAATAGAGATGAAAAGTATATATAGTATTTCTATTGTTGTAAGTCAAAATTCGAGAAAATCAAAAAAAAAAAAAAATAGAAAGCCTAGAAGTGAACGCAATTAAAAACCCATGACTATTAACAAAAGTGGTTGATACTTTGAGTTGCTAGATGCCACCCTTAGATAATGTATCAAAGCTCCTAAAAAGATAAAATTTTTAACATTAAAAAATCAGCTTTCAAACCGCTTTTTTCAAGTTTTAATTTTTTGTAATGGTTTATCTAGAACGCGGCAATAGAAAATACACGACTCTTACAAGTTGTCATATTGAAGGTAAAATTAATTGAACAATTAGTACTCTTCTCATGCCGAGAAAATGAAGCAACCACTTTTGAAGATACTACTTGACGATTATCAGTCAAAACCTTATGATTCAATTGATCAAAAAAAGTTGTTGAGTTTACATCAGAACAAACTAGCAACAGACAAAATTGCAAAAAGTCTGAATTTTATTATGCCAACAAAATTTTTAAAACGCATAATAACAAGTTGTTTACAGGTTTTGGATGTAATAAAAATAATTTTTTTGAATTTTTTTTTGAATTGTTTTGCTAGTAAGTGTCATGCTCTTTTTTCTCTTAATGATTTTTAAATTTTTTTTTTGGTTGAATATTTAAGAAAAAGACTTGTGTTAAAAAGTTGTTCTAGTGATATAACTTTCAACCCGTCTTGAGTACCCTTTGAATCATTTTTCACATATTGTCTTATTCTGTTATATTTGTTTTGGTTTCTACTTATTAGTCTCCACAATTATGCACAGTTTGACAATCGCCACACAATCTACAAACGGAACACTCATTCGGGTCCCTTCTTTAAGCAAAAAAGATACAACCAGATTTTTGCAAACTAGATTGTGTAGTCTTTTTTTTGAATTTTATTTTAGTCACTAAGATTTCGGAAACTGGAACTTTTCATACTGTATCACATGAAAACATTTGTGAATTAAAAAATTTAATTCCAATTCTTGATTTGAAAATGAGGGCTCGGGATAAAAATTTACCACTTACCATGTTTATATGGAGATCTCTGTGCCCTGAAAGTCTCGGTTTCATAAACAATTAAACTATTCCTGTAGTGGGTTTCCAGTTTTTTGTAGTAAACAATAAGGAGTGAATATTCTAGGAGCAAAACTATGAATCACAGATCATGTCAAACTTAGTTTTTTTTGCGCTACAACCAAAGAAAAAAAAAGAACGTTTGAGCTGCCTTTTAGAAAACCTCTCACAGTACTCATGGTTCACGGGTACCAACCCATACAAACGCATTGTGCGAAATCACAAATGACTTTTCTAATGTTACATGAAATAGGATCACGAGTTATTAATGTAGCATCATTTTTTTTCCATTATCTGTTCCTGACAAAAAAAATTGAAAAAAAGCTCAAAATTAATTATATATGATTTTCTTGCCAACCCAGCTCTTTGCGTCTTGGTACCATCTTCAATAAAACAGTTACAAAAGTAAACAAAAAATAAAAACTTTTTTTTTAACGTGATCAATATTTTTATTAATTCTGCTTTCAAATGATATCAATGTCTTTCACAACATTGCTTACTTTGGGAGCTCAGTAAACCTGCTCCGTGTGGCGGTTTCAAAAAATATTGGTTAGGTTTTACACCAAGACAGCTAGCACGGCGTGTTAATTTTTTTCGTCCCACAGCGATGCTCTTGGCTTCTGCCGTGCACACTAAACGGGCCGGTTCAGCCGTATCCTATTGTACACGGGTAAAAATTAGTAAAGCTTATTGAGCTAAAATGAAAAAAAAAAACTATCAATAATCAGAGGTCGCTAGGAAATCCCAGAGAATTTTAAGGAAAAAAAAAGAGGTCACAGGAGATTAAAATTGCATAATCTACTGAATCCTTTTAGACCTCATGTAAAAAGACAGCCTGTACGGTTTTTAAAAAATGCCCACCACTTGAGCTGCTCACTAACTCTGTGCTTTTAAATATTGTTTTGATTCTTATTAATAATTTTTTTTGGTGTGTTTTGCTCTCTCTCCCGCCATTTAAGATTTAAAAACCATTGTCTAATTCAGACCACTGCGCACAATGTCACATATCTTGAGCGAATATTATGACATATCAAAACTCATGACTCTCTGATTTTGTTCCATAAGCCACAGGTTCTTTCAGCCGTTTTATTCGGGTTTCTTTTGTTTCACTTTGGAAAACCTACTCATCGCAACATTTTTGTCTCAATTGATTTCAAAGAACTCTATGGTTATTTTAGATTCACAAGTTTAGAAGGTCAATATGAATATAAATAGAGACTCTTGAACCTTTTTCAATCTTATTTATTCTTTTTCATAATCATACAATCACTTTATTTTATTTCCACTGACTTAAATTTTCAATTCATAAAAATCTTTCAAGTTTTTTCTTTTATCTACTAAAACAAACATCAAATCACTACATATTACACTAGAAAGTCATAAACAATGTCTTTTATTTTTGCCCGCGGAAATGATGCGGTTATAATCAACAATTCGACTGGCACTGATTTTCACTTGACTGAACATGGTTCTGATTGGCTTTGGGCAGCCTTCTCGGTCTTTGCAGTGTCTGCTTTGGCTTCAACTTGCTTGTCTTTCACCAAGCCTAGGGCCGAAAGACTTTTCTACAATATAACTTCTATTGCCTTGCTTATCATGTCTGTGTCATATTTCACCACAGCTTCTAATTTGGGTTGGACTTCTACACAGGCTGAGTTTAACCATGTAACCACATCTGACCAAGAAATTTATCCTGGCATCAGACAAAACTTTTATGCGAGATTTGTCTGTTGGTTCCTAGCTTTCCCGCTGTTTACTCTTAATTACGCTACCTTGTTTTCGCTTGATTGGTCTAACACTCTTTTTACTATTGCTGCTCAAGAGATTGCCGTTTTAGGCCTGCTAATTGGTTCTTTGATTAAATCTTCTTATAAATGGGGTTATTTCACTTTTGCTACTGTTGCCTATTTGATTCAAGCCGTCCAGCTCTTATGGTTTTTCAGACGCAGTGCTATTGAGGTGGGCTTTTCTATTGCGGGAAATGTCCTAAACTCTCTTTCCTGTTTGCTTCTGATGCTTTATATCATTGCCTGGGCTCTTACTTACGGTGGCAATGTAATTCAGCCTGATTCTGAAGCAGTTTTCTTTGGTGTTCTTGACATTTGTTATTTTATTGTTCTTGGTGCTGCCTTTTTGTATTTCACAAATGGTATTGACTACTCGGCTCAGGGTATTATTACTCTTGATCACCCTGTTCTGCATCGCTCTAACTATGTCAGACCTGGAGCTCCCACCTCTGCTCCTACAGATTTGCCTGCCACTAAAGAAGCTGCACTTGACAGACACTCTGGTGAAACCGCCGCTGCTAACCAAGTTTAATTGGCTGGTTACAATCTTAGTTTTTTGTTTTTTTACCCCCATACTAGTTCTTTAATAGCTCGAAAGTTACTAACTTACGACACCCTTTGATTAATTTTTGTTTTACAAATATCCACACGACAATGCCTGAATGCCGAAAATGACCGCCTAACTGAATGCAATTTTTTTAAAGATGTTAGTACCACTTTTAATACTCTCCTGTTTTCTTAGTTTTTTTCTTGTTTATCTACCACCATAACTACTAATTTTGCAATTTTTTCTCTCAAATCACTATCGTAATACTGTATTTTCAATGTTAAAAAGTTTTAACCTTGCCCAAAAGTAGAAAAGATGTCAACAATTTTATATTTTTTTTAAATTCAAAATAATAATTTTAAGAGCATTGACTTGCAAATACTGGTCTGGTTAATAACTTTCAAAAATTACTTTTCTGTTAACAAACAAAGCTAGTTTCTCTATAAACATCGCAATTTTTTTTTTGAAAAGAGCTGTATTAATATAAGCGTCGTTACTCCAAAATTTTTAGCGCGCAAGTTAGATACTAAAAATTTAATTGTTTTTGAAAAGTTTCTGTTTAGCGACAAAATCATTTGAAAAATGTTTTACTATAAAGTATTCTGTAAAGCTTTAAGCTTTGGAATAGTTTTTTCCACCTAAAAAAGTCTATGAGCCATATTTCTTACATTCGCAAAAAAACTTTAGTTATAAGAGCTATGTCTGTTTTTTTGTAAGTAGTTGAAATTGATATGTATTGATTTACACAAGGTCAAAATGAGGGGACCTTGCGGCTCTTGGGAGAATTCCGGCCTTCCAGAATTTCCGTGCTTAAGGGTACAGGCGCGCTAAAAATAGCCCTAGACCCAGACATGCCTGGTGTCTTCTCAGTGTGTACTATTATAACCATAAGACACATTAATAAACAAGATTCTATTGCTACACAGGGTTAATTTGTGAAGAGCTTGAGTTATGAAAACTGAAAAATGGAAACAAAAACACCAAATTTATTATCACAGTTCTTACATATACGACGGAACAATTCTTGAAATCTTTACCAATTTTAAAAGCGTAATTTCTGTAATATCAGGTGAATGGCTGATGATGTTCATATAAAAATTTGATTCCTGTAGAGATTTGTCGGTTTATTTTGCGTCTAGCTTTTTTTTTCAGTCTAACTAGCCGGTGTTTCTTACTTTAAATTGCTTTGGTTGAAGCGCAACAATGAGATTCGTGTCTAATATGAAGAACAGGTAGTCTCTAGACTAGGTTTTTTTTTTTTTTTTTTAGAAAAAACACGTTAAATTCAGTAACAACAATCTACATGCTTCAACCAGGAATGGTGATTTTATCAGTAGCAAAGACTTTTCTCAATAGGTATTGGGAATCAAGTTTTTAACACAAATCTTTTTTTTTTTTGTATTTTCAGCAGATTGGAAGCAAAGCTTTTGTCTGCGCTGCATTTTTCGATTTATAGCTTTTACTATCTGCTAATTTAAACGGCTACAGTGTTAGTTTAAGAAGTTTCTAAAATAACATGGATTCTAAACAGTCACTCACTTCTTCCCAGTTGCCAGCATTTTTGCTTCGTACCAGAGCAAGATTTGAGTTGCTCAATTTCTTTCTCGTATCACCCCGTTTTAAGTTTCATACAGCACTATCTGTATCCATTGATTTGTTCAATTCTTTGGACAATAAATCAAGACGGTTTAAAAAAAATTGTAGAGTTTCTTAGCGTGAGGGGGGGGGGGGGGGGGGGTGGGGTTTTTTTTAA
>JAKVQX010000704.1:0-11974 GCA_030463015.1 Geotrichum citri-aurantii
CGTCAACTAATCGTAAAAGTACTACGTGCCCTCTTTGTAACTTTTACGGAGATGTATTTGTTTCTGTTTTGTGGGAAAACAACAACAGAAGTTATAAGAAGGATTGCGATACTGAAGAAGACTTTCGCGGTTTTATTAGCACCCAGCACCAGGATCAGTCAGGCCTTACTGAAGTGCAGTTGCAGAAGCTTAACACAGGACTCTCGGAGTCTATTCTTAATGCTTTCGATCCAGCCAAAAATAGTACGAACACTTCATCGGAACGTCTCGATAAAGCCTTATCTGGTTCAACCCATTTATACAATCAGATGATTTCTGCTGGAACTTCCTTCAAGGTGTCTAAATTCAAGGATTTCGGTGAAGACGAGAACACGTTGACCAATTTTTGCTTTTTTGGTTCACTTGCTACTAGTGTTTCTGATGTCGAGCGCTCGCTACGTGGTGTCGGAAGAAAGCCAAATGAGCTTTCAGTGCTTGACCAGATTCCCGAACGGGTTGTGACCACCCTTCGTATTCTTTCAGAACACAGCAGAAACCTCGCATATTTGACTACACTGAAAGAGCCACCTGGAATTAATTTTTCTAGTTTTAGAGAGCTGAAACAAAAGATTGATAGTTTTGGATTGTTACCCACGTTTGGTGTACCATTTGACCGTCTGGTAGAAGGCATTTTACGCAACACTGGCGGTCTAGGAATAAATCCTAAACACTTGATTAAAAACTATCTGATTGGTGAGATTTGCCGGGCCATTAATGGATACTGTTTAGCTTTGAAAACGGGCGGTTTAGTCTGGGAGGATCCCAATATAACTCGAATCCCCACCATTGGTGAACCGAGTGAGAGTTCGTTGGCTAGTTTGGAGAAGCTTCTTCTTTTGACTTATGAAGATGTTTTCAAAACAGCCACTAATACGCATCAAGTTCTTTTGGTTGTTTACTCTCTGTTGCTGAGAACGGTCACCATTTTTTTGCGTAAGACGGCTATTCTTGTCCATGCTCTTTATGCAACGGATTTCAATGATCCTTTGAAATTGGCCGAGTTTCCTACGAAAATGGAAGCTGACAAGCTTTGCAAGCTGCTTGAGATTAGCACATTTGATTACTTCTTAAACGCTATGGCTAACGATGAGTTCTACGGCGGAATGGTCGAGTCTTGGAACCAAGACACAGATGACTCTACAGAGCAGCTAGAATTCCCTGGAATCCTCAAAATGGTGAAGCTTCCTGAAAGATTGGACGAGTTTTTTGCAATGCCGGAGATTAAGGAACTCACAATTAATGCCCACAAAATTCCAGTAGTGTGTCTTTTCTGCGGCGAAATTGCTGAGATCCAAAGAAAGGACTTTGGCTTCAATTTTGAGGTTAGTAACTGTACGGAGCACCTCAAGACTTGTCAGCAGAGAATGGGTCTTTTCCTTTTGCCCCAAAAAAACTACATTCTTGTTATTAGCAATTCTTTGATATCTTTTATTGATGCGCCCTATCTCGACGCACATGGTAGTAGCAACGTTAAGGACTTGCCCATGATCTTGAATAAACAGCGTTATGGGTACATCAATCGGACACTTTGGTTGCAACACACCCTCCTTGACGAGTTTATCAGGAATAGTAGAGACTGATCACGGTACAACTGAATGTTTGCAAATTTTTGTGTTAAACAGTAAAAAAAATTTTTGTGACAATGGTAGTGCTGGTTCGGTTTTGTAAATTTAGTTGTTGTTGACGATGGCAACAAATATTCAAGTAGCAGATTGACAACAAATTGATAGATTAGTCGTCTTTTTATAGAGCATTATGGGCAGTTATGGATTCACTATTGTCTGAATTGATTTTGTTTACTTGTTGTTGTTTTTTCTCCTTCTTTTCGTGTTACTCGCACATCTACTCATCTGTAGGTTACTTTTGTGATTCAAAAACTCTCAACTATTAACGCGTCGAGAATTTACTTGATTAGGTAAAAGGAAACCTCGCGTGTTTTTTTTTTTTTTTTTTTTTTCTAATTAAACACACACGTTTTCGATTTGAATTTTTTTTTTTTTTGTTCTGTTTCGTGTTTTGGCACCACCTACAGTTAGTCCGGTTACCCTGCACCTCACTCCCATTTTGCAAATTTCAGGTCGGAGAAACAAAAAGACAACCCGCCATAACAGACAGATATTTACACACAATTACACACAAAATGGCTTCCGTGATAACACAGCAGCATTCAGAGCCTTTGTACATTCGGTACTACTCTGGTCACCAGGGCCGGTACGGTCACGAGTTTCTCGGTAAGTGGGTAGACTTCCAAGGGCTCAAACCCACGACAGACATACTAACAATAAAAAAAAACCATGTTTTTTTAATATATCTACAGAATTCGATATTAGAGTGCAAGACGACGGAAAGAGCGCAATTCTGCGGTACGCAAACAACTCAAACTACAAGAATGACAATCTTATTCGTAAAGAGGCTACCGTTAGTCCAACTGTGGTGGAGGAAATCCGCCGAATCATTGCTGAGAGCGAAATTGTGCAGGAAGATGACAAGAAATGGCCTCCAAAGAACCGGGACGGCAAACAGGAGTTGGAGATTCGGTTAGGAGCGTTCCATATCTCTTTTGAAGTAAGTGCTTTTGAGATGGTTTGTTGTTTTTTTTTGAACCTTTTTTTTTGGTTTTCTATGGTTATGGTATTTGTTTGTCTAACTGGATTTATTATAACGTAGACTGCAAAGATCGGCTCTCTGAGCGATATCCAAAACAGCGACGACCCTGAAGGTCTTCGAGTGTTCTACTACCTGATTAACGATCTAAAAGCATTTGTATTTTCACTAATATCGCTGCATTTTAAGGTAAGTACAAAAAAACCACCATTGCATCTGTAGTTGTTGTTGCCTGTTTTAATTCAAGCTGCTAACCACCTCATCACGCTTTTAGATCAAACCCATTTAATTCTATATACAGTTTAATAGTTTTGTTATGTATTGGATTTTTATAAACCACATTGTTATGATTTTGTTTTATTGGTTTATATATTTTTTTTGGTATTTCATTTTCATTGCGCCAAATTCTATGCAAATCCCCTTTCTATACCTTTAATTAAAAAACCCGACCAGATGCCGTTACTTCTGGCTTGGGCGCCGGGAGTTGCCGGGGCTAGGGTTGGATCAGGGAACTTTTGACGCGTTTTGCAACTTCCAAATAATTTTTTTTTTTTCTTGTTTTTTTTTTTGAAAGAAATATGCTTTTCACGTTTATTAATTAGACAATAATCTCATTACAAGATTTACTTCTTTTTTTTTCTTCTTCTTCTTTATTTATTGGTTTAACTCAAGCTAGATCTTGTCATTTTTAATAGATTACGCTCGTTTTTTTAGAAAAAAAAAATTTAAAAAAAAGAAACTATCTTTGCTAGACACATACAATTTTTCATAATGCCGCCATCTTGGTATGATAACAAGCGAAAAGCCTTGGAAAATACTGGTTACACCAACGGCAACAGCAATAAACAGGATAAATCACCAGGTGCTGCATTTCTCGAGCTTTATGATACCAACAACAACAAAAAGCTGAAAACCTCGAGCCACTCTCACGTCAACTCAGTTTCTACTAATGTGTTTGCAAGTCAGTCAAAGCTGAAACGGCCATCGGCGTCGGCTTCGCCAAGATTAACCTCGCTGTCCGAGAAGTTTTCCTTCCAGCCCTCGGCCAACAAACCCGCATCTACAGTGTTTGCCAGATATAACAGCATGCTTGCTACCAAAACGACTACTGCGCCTGCTAATGGTACTTCGAGCAAGCCGAGCCAGGTAGCCTCAACATTTGCAACCGGCCTCGATGCGCACGAAAAACTTGTCGCAAAGCGGCTGCAGGGCGCCTTTCGCACCATGCCTCTCAAGATGATTAACTACGCTGTTAAGAAGCACGGTACTTATGATGCGGCTGCGAACTGGTTGGACAATCAAAACATGCAAGGCTCAAAGAGTAATACTTTTTTACCCTCCAAGTCAGCCACGACCTACTCTAATGGCCACAGAAAAGCCACTGACACTCGCAAGCCTTTTGAAGTGGCAGACAGCGACGATGACATGATTGTCAGCGACTCGGAGATTATTGAGACAATTACTGGCGATGAAGACGACGATGATGATCTGATTTCTGAGGCTACAGCTGTCGGATTCCTAGAGGCAAAGCGAGAGGTCTCAAAGCCTGCCATGTCTATCAGACAGAAATTCTCGCACCAAACTAACAAAACCAACAATAATGGGTCTTCACTGTCTGATGTTGAGATCACTAGCTCTGCACCGAAACGACGACTTGTTAGAGTAAATCACGTTGATCATGAGGAGTTTTCAGACGACTCAGATGTTGTTGAAAACGGGTATGACGATGAAGAAGAGATTGAATTTAACCACCGGGTACTCGAATTTTTGAATACTGCATCGGTGAATGATGTGGCTGATATCGCTGCCTGTGAATTGTCAATGGCCCAAGTTATGGTTGATGCAAGACCTTTTGGATCTCTGGACGACGCTAATGAGGTACGCGCCGAGAGCGAGGGCAAGTCGAGCAGAAAAAAGTCTATTGGTGAAAAGATTGTGGATGCTGTCTTAGTTGTAAGGAATTCCCTAGGTTCTTTTTTTTTACGATTTTCTGATAACTAATTTTTTTTTTTAATTTTTTTTAGACGCTGAAAGGTTACGAGGCTGTCGACTCTTTAATCAAAAAGTGCGAAGAGCTAGGAGACCAAGTCTCCAACGACATGTCTAAGTGGGGTGTTAACGTTCTTGGTAAAAGCGGTGAGCTTGAGATTGTCGATATTAACGGTGATGAGCCTGACAGCGAAGACGAGGTCGTCGTTGTCCGGGGATCTCGCAATAAAGCCAGTGTCCAGAACGGAGGATTTTTTTCAGACAAACCCAGCCTACTTTCTCCGGAGCTAGAACTCAAAAACTACCAGCAAGTTGGCATAAACTGGCTCTCGCTTCTATACAAGCGGAAGCTGTCTTGTATTCTTGCCGATGAAATGGGTCTAGGTAAGACTTGTCAGGTCATTTCATTTTTGGCCCATTTGAAGGAGATTGGTGAGCAGGGTCCTCACCTGGTTGTGGTTCCCTCTTCAACTCTGGAAAACTGGCTGAGAGAGTTTCAAAAGTTTTGCCCCAAGTTTGTGGTCGAGCCGTATTATGGTAGCATGGCAGAGAGAGCTGAAATTAGAGAGGCCCTAAGTCACCCGGACGCTTCTTTTGACGTGATGGTCACCACGTACAACCTGGCCTGTGGTGCTGCCCAGGATCTCGGTTTCCTCAAGAGCCGCAAGTTCAATGTTTGTGTTTATGACGAAGGCCACATGCTGAAAAACAGCCAGTCCGAGCGTTACATCAAGCTCATGAAGCTCCATGCCAAGTTTAGACTGATTCTAACTGGTACGCCTCTCCAAAACAACCTGCGTGAACTCGTTTCGCTCCTGTCATTCATCCTGCCCGATATTTTCAATTCCAAAAAGGAAGATCTGGCTGGCATTTTCAAGCATAAGGCCAAGGCCACCGATAAGGGCGACGGCCGCAACCCACTGCTTTCAGAGCAGCGCATCACCAAAGCCAAGGTTATGATGACGCCGTTTGTTCTAAGAAGAAAGAAGAACCAGGTGTTGCAGCATTTACCGTCGAAAACGCATGAGGTTATGTACTGCGACCTAACCAATCAGCAGCAGGTGGTTTATGACCGGGAGCTGGAGGTCAGTAGAAAGGCCATGGAAGACAGAAAAGCTGGCAAAAAGGGAGTCAAATCTGTGGGCAACGTACTCATGCAGCTGCGAAAGGCCTCGCTTCACCATCTCTTGTTTAGACATCTCTTCTCTGACCAGACGATTAAGCAGATGGCTCATGAGATTATGAGGGAAGAGCAGTACCGCACGGCTAATGAACAATACATCTATGAAGACATGGAGGTTATGACTGACGCCGAGCTTCACAGGCTCTGTGAACAGTTTCCCACGATCCGCCGCCACAAGCTGGTGCAGGACGAGTGGATGAACAGCGGCAAAGTCCAGAAGCTGCAGGAACTCTTACCTCCAATGAAGGCTAATGGCGACCGCATCCTGATCTTTTCGCAGTTCACGCAGATGCTTGATATTCTCGAGCGGGTGCTCAACTTTATGGGCATCACATTTGTCCGGCTCGACGGCCAAACCCCGGTCGAGCTCCGCCAGCCGCTCATTGATAAGTTCTACGAGGAGACAGACATTACGGTGTTTTTGCTGTCGACCAAGGCCGGTGGGTTTGGTATCAATCTGACGTGTGCCAATACTGTTATTATCTATGATCTTAGTTTCAATCCTCACGACGACAAGCAGGCTGAGGACAGAGCGCATCGCGTGGGCCAGACCCGCGACGTGCGCGTCATTAGATTGATTACGAGGAACACGATAGAAGAAAACATTCTGCAACTAGCCAACACAAAACTTGCGCTTGATCGCAGTGTCAGCGATGACAAGGAGGCTGAGAAGGCAGATGAAAACAATGCACAGATTGTCGCTAGCCAAATCTTTAAGTAATAGGTTTTTTTTTAAAGTAAATAACAGTAATTAAAATAAAAAAAATCAAATAGAAAGAGGAAAAAAAATAAGGACAATCACGGTTTATGTGTTGTCGATTTTTTTTTAAAAAAAAAAGCACATTAACAAGAAACCGAAAAGATCGAAAAAGACAATAGATTTTATAGGATAGATGGGTTGTCGTTGATGTTTTTTTTTTTTTTTTTTTGCAAAGAACAGAGAAAGGATAATGAAAGATGTATTAATGTTGCATGTTAAATAAAAATAAACAAAGTGAAATTTAGTAGGGAGAACGTGTCCGTCTCTCAGAAATGTCTTCAAACTCGAGAACTTTACCGACTTCAACACTTCTGGGGTTGGTATCAGGAACAGGCCTAAAAAAAAAAGGGTCATTAGTATCAAAAGATCCTTGCGCAACAATGCCAAAAATTTAGTGAATAAAAAAAGGTTCTCAACTTACATGATCGAGTAGTCGTTAAAACGAGACCGCTCCGTGAACTTTCTCTCAAAGATCTTGTCTTCACGTGTCTTCAGGTACTGCTCAACCTTGGCAGTCTCAGCAGCCTCGATACCGGCACGGTCAGAGCTGGGAATGAGCCAGTTACCGACAATAGACTTGCCGTCCTTCGAATTGAGTCTGTCGTTCCAGAGCAGACCGGCCAAACCAACAGAAAAGACACCGACGAAAATCGAGGTTTTCTAATAATGATAATGAAAAACAAAAATTGTTAGTTTGATTCCAAGCGTGTGTAATGTTGTGCGTGAGCTGCAAGACCGATCAGCGGGGGTGGTCGGAGAATGCATTTTCTCTTTCATCTAGTAATTACCTTAAATAAATCTGTTGGAGAAGAAAGAAGAAAAAAACGAAGTGTTAGTATACCAGTATACAATATGCCAACTGTAATAATGAACAAAAAAAATTGAGTCTGGATTCCGGTAATTATGACTTACACTCTGGTGGGTATTCGTGGTGGTGGTCGTCATGGTGGTGCTCATCGTGCTTCTCAGCGTGGCCGTGGTGGTCATCATGACCAAATCTCTTGGCCACAATCTGAGGGTTGACGGATCTGGCGGTTCTAATACCCGTTCTCGAGATATTGCGAAGCATTGTGTATGTATTTATGAAGTGACGAAGAAGGTTGTAGCAACAAAAAAAAAAAAAAAAAAAAAACCGAAAAATCAAATGAAATTAAAGAGGTAAGGGAAGAGAGGAGGGATATGTGAAGTTTTTTTTTTTTTTTTCGAATAAAGTGAAGTTGGTGGACCAATGAGAGTTTACTAATTTTAAACAATTGAAGACTTTTTGTGTGGTGAGCTTATGTAACCGATTCCACGGAACACACACACAAACTGGTTCCGTTTGATTTGGGTTAGGTTTTTTACCGGAATTTTTTTTTGAAAAACTCGGATCCGGAACACTCAAAAAACTATTGAAAATCAAAAAAAAAAAATTAAATTTAATAAAAACGAAATTTGCTTAGAACTAAAATAAGAAAAAAAGAATCCCGGTTTCTATCTACCAACTTAATTCTATTATTTTTCATTTAAACTGTTTTCCATAGATTAAAACGGGCAAGTGCTTGCTTTTGTGCCCTGCCCTTACTTTCCCGGCCGAGATTACAGACTTTAATAATAAGTGTAGTTAATCAATCTAGTTCATCAAATTTTTACTTTGTCTTTTTTTCTACCTTTTTATTTTTTTGTAGATCTGTTTGTTTCAATTCTTTTTCTTTAGCACTCATTTTCATTGCTTATCATGACCCTATACTCATTCGGATCCAATGGTAGTGGTCAACTCGGCCAGGGCCACACAGACGACACGGATACGCCGCGCCCGATCCGTTTCGCTAACGCCGCCACAGCTCCCGCGTTGGTGGGCCCAATTGAGCTAGCGTTCGGCGGTAACCACACACTGCTACTTGACAGCGCAAGCGGGCGGCTGTTCGGCAGCGGCGATAACCAGCACAAGCAGTTGGGACAACTATCCTCAGAGACACAATCAGGGACAACTCAGTTTGTAGAACTGCGGCTGCCCAAGGGCGCACGGCCCGTGGCGCACATTGCGGCCGGTTGGGAGTTTTCGGTCGCGATCACGGACGACGGCGCAGTTTACACAGCAGGGAAGGGTCCCAAGGGCGAGCTAGGAAACGGTCACAGCGATATCAAACAGCATCGCGAGTTTCTCAAGGTCTACCAGTTTGACTACAGCCGGCCCGGTGAGCAGGTCGTGAAGGTGGTGGCAAGCATGGCGCATGTGGTCGTGCTGCTTGAGTCCGGCCGGCTTTACGGCTGGGGCGTCAGTCGCAAAAGCCAGCTGGGCCTAGCGAATGCGGGTGCTGGTATCGCGACGCGGCCGGTCGCAGTAGAATTTAATTCCGAAAGCGACAATGCCTACAAGGTGGTAGACGTGGCTTGTGGTCGAACATTTACGCTTATTTTGGGAAAAAGCAACAAAGATCAGGCTCAGTCCAAGATCTTCCTCCTGAGTAGTGACAAAACTGTGACAAAGTTAATTGAGGAAGTGTCAGCGTTAGAACACAATGAATCAGACCCCATTATATCGGTGACCACCGGGTGGAGCGCGGTTTACTTGCTTTCGCAGTCGGGGCGGCTGTTCTCGGCGGGCAACAACTCTCACGGGCAACTGGGCCCTGTAGACAAAGCGCAATTGCGATTTCTGAGCCAGTCGGCGGGCACTGAGCACTACCTGGGCACTTCGCGTGACGATAGCCACGCAGTCATTGCGTGGGGTTGGGGCGAGCACGGCAACTGTGGGCCTCAGTATACCGAAGACCGACCAAAGGGCGAGGTTTACGAGGTTTTTAGAGGATCCGCACGGGCGGTTTACGGAGGGTACGCAAGTAGCTGGATTCTGGCATAATTCTAAATTTGAATCAGGTTTATTTTTTTAATTTATTTCATTATATTTTAGTTGGTCGATTTTACTGTTCGGTGAAATTTAACAACTGTAGCAGTATGATCCGGTCAATAACACCTTTCGGTACCTTTTTTTTTTCTTTTGTTTTAATTTTTTTGTTCATGGATAAGACTCGAAGGCTGGTGAAGGTTCTTGGTTTTTTTTTGCCTGGAACTTAATGGAATTTTTTTTTTTGTTTTTTCGTGGTGTTGCGTTTAAAGCCGATGGGCAAAGTCTTAAAGAATCAAAAAGAAGACATGATGTTGTTTGTTCTTTCTTTTAGAAAAAAAAAAATCACATAAAAACATTAAAAGTGTATCTTTGCAACTCAAGTTCATTTTGAAAGATTCAAGAAGAAAAAAAAATCTAAAGCGTTCCTTTAAAGAGATATTATTTCAACCTCTCTTACAGTTAAATTAGTTATATTAAAACGATACAAAAGAAAAAGTCACAATTAGAATGTTTGGAATCGTGTGTGCCGGGAGACAGAGTGAGTAATGCATTGTATTATCATGGCCAGTTTCAAATTTACTAACAATCTTTCTTTTAACCAGTGGAACTGTCAGAGCAAATTGACAACAGACAGTTTGTGAAAACAATCATTAACGCAGAAAACGTGAACCATCTGGTAGTCTTTGTGATACCTCCAAGTAAGTGCTGATCCTATTGCTATTGCTGTTCGGTTTTTTTTATTTTGGTTTTCACCTGATGTTAACAAGCCCGACCTAGATGAACTCGACCCAAACGTTGCGGCGTCCGTTTATTTTCAACTTCCCGGATCTGACTTCCAACTTCTCGGTGCGTAAGTACTCATTTGGTTCTTTTTTCAAACTACTCGGATCTTTTTTTTTTCAAAAAATTCTCTGGACACTAACATTCTCATGACCCAGGTTAACGCGCGACAAGCCATCTGCCATCTTCAAACTAAACCATAGCAAGAGCAACTATGTTGCGCCATCATCAGCCGACCTTGACGCAATGGACGAGGACGACGTCAATAACCCGTTGTACGGCGGATACAAGATCAACGTGGGCATTTCTCTAGAACCACTTGCAGAAGTACAGAACCAACTGGAGCAGGTACGCGTACAGCAGGAGCAGACCTCGACGACGAGTGCACGACCGTCAGCATCCAGCCTGCCGCCAGATTCAATTGCGCTGCTGGCCAACAAGATTGTCCAGAACGCTTACAACTTTTTGTCAGGCTTCACGGGTGCCGACGGTAAGGTGCCAATGCGCGTATTTGACGATTGGTGGAACAAGTTTAGGAGCAGGCTGTCCTCGGACCCGCGGTTCCTGGAATCGCTGTGCAATAACTAATCCTGGGTACTTGCCATTTTCACAATGTTGGATTGGCAGCCGGTGTTGTTGTCTCTTTTTTTTCTTTTCACTAGTTGGTAGACTGGTATGCTATCCATGTAGCTAGATTTTAACTGATTTGGGAACACAAGGGCTCTTGGCAGGCATTTTATGAATGATGAAATTGCCACATGAATTTGTTTAAACTAATTAAATTGATTAAATTGAAAGATGATTTTATTGTTGGATTAGTTTCTGGAACCAAGATTGGGAACGTGAAGAACATACACATAGTGTCGGAAAAAATTATGTTGAGTTGTGGTTTTAGGCTACTGTTCAGCTGGTTCTATATAGAACTAAACCAAATTTTTGGATGGTAAGTTCATCAAATTGTTCTGACGAGCTGAACAAAATATCCCCATGATCAGTAAGCTAATGATTGTTGAATGAGATTTTTTTTTGATATTTGAGTGAGCTCTAATGTCTTTCTTTTTATTTATTGGTACACACACTTTTTAAGAAATAAATTAGAGAAACAGTTGTAGTTTAGTTAGGGGGATAGGTCATAAAGTCTGTTGACAATACGGAACTCATTTAAAGTATGCAAAAGAGTAAAAAAAAAAAAAAAAAAAAAGGAAAAAAAGGAATTATACTATGAAGGTCTTTCAGAAATTTCATCGTTGTGACGTAAAAAAAAACTTATTAAATGAGACTTGTTATTATACTATCTATTTTAACTTTCAAATATTATTGCTTATGTCCTAATTCTTTTTTTTTTTGAAGTTAAAGTGTTTTATGTTAACAATAATTTTTCACGAATGTCTACAAGAAAGAAAAAAAGAAATCACAATAAATGGACACTGTCAATAAAAAATAGACACATGAAAGAAATGTCTTATAGCGCCGACACATACAACAACAACCCCTACGGAACCGACTCCACCGGATTTATACCCGGATCAAACCACCCTCTAATAGAATCTCTTGATCAACCCGATCAGACCAACACTCAAGCCGTCGAATTTGGACAACATGGAGATGAGAATGTTTTTGTAGTACTCATGTGTAGCTTATTTGATGTAGTCAAATATTTTTTTTTTAAAGAAAGACACACGTAAACGTGGTTTTGAGATTCTAGACTGTGAAGCTAAAGCAGAGTTACAGGAGAGCCATTTTATTTTTTGGTGCCAAAAAAAAAAAAAAAAAAAAAAAAAAAAAAAAA
>JAKVQX010000705.1:0-11970 GCA_030463015.1 Geotrichum citri-aurantii
AACAACAACAACAACAACAACAACAACAACAACAACAACAACAACAACAACAACAGAATCTACAACAAAACCAACAACAAAATCAACAGCAGGATCAACAACAGGACAAATATCATTATCCATTTTATCATCAACAACAACAGTACCAACCATTTCAACAGCAGTTCACATTTGGAAATCAATATCAAAAACTACCATCGCTTTCAGCTATTCAGTCACCGCCGCAGTTGGCTCAGTTTCAAGGTGCTCCGTCGCACCAAAAGCTTCCGCCTTTGCCATTTAACCAGCAACTACAGTCACAACCGCAGCAATCGCAAAAACCTTTAATGCCGCTATATCAACCAAACAGACACACATCTTTGCTGCAAAAACCTGTACCATCCGCGCCGCTACCTAATGTTCAGAAACACACTTGTACTCCACGCCACGAGCGTCGTTCACTCTTTGATACATACTCATTTTTTTTTGAAGAGCAGGATCATCTCGATAACAACGCCATTGAAACTACACAGAATTCGTGGCATTACCACCAACGACTGTTTGATAGCTTTCCTGCAGAGCGCATAATCCCACTTTCTGACAAGGCTTACACAATAGATCCGCGGCGCACACCCGCTATCAATAAGGCTATGTTTGGTGATGACACATCGCTGTTTCTAAATACGGAAGAACTCACTGAGCATGCCAGGTACACTTGGCACGGACTTGAAACCGCCAGCACAGTGCTGCACCGACCTACTTTTGACATCAACGCCGTCGATATCACACTTGCCGCTACACTCGTATACATCGGTATGGCCACACCATCAAATAACCGCGCCAAATATCAATTTATCTACCGGAACCTCGTGCATGAATCATTGTCTGCGCTACGTTCACACAGAAAGACCCAGTCATTTTTTAAAAACCTTAATTATTACCAGGCCCTTACATTTTTATGCTGGTACAACTACGAGCTCGCACTCACATCTGAATCATTACATCCAGACATGGAGGAGGTTAGTGCTGAACTTTATGGATATGTAACAATAGGCAGTGCGTTCCATGCTGGAAAGGACTCGGAAATTAATCTTGGCAATGCAGTTGTCAACTCTGAGGCATACACACTATTTCCAACGACAGACATTGCCGAAAAAAAAGAACAGTGGCTTACGTGGATCACACACGAATCATTTGTGCGTGCTGCATACTTTTGTAGCATTAGCGAGGTGATGCGCAAATTTGTGACGCAGAGCAAAAATTTTGATTCAGTTGTAGATTTTGACTTTATCATGATCTGTCCGCTACCATTATGGCGTTCCACATCGACGGAAATGTTTTTTCACGTCGTCGGTCAGTCGCGGTCAATTGTGTCTGTGTCCTATCTGGTGCTGCTCAAGTCAATGTTGAGGCTACCATCAATTTTCGACGATGGCACTAAAGAAGACGGGCTTGCCACTATTGATGGCAAGAACAGCTGGACTCTGGGCCATCTTTATATAATTATTTATGGACTGGCTACTATTGGCTGGGTGGTCAAAGGCTGTACATATTATCAGCAGATGCACAAGTCACAGAAATTATTAGATGAAAAAGAGAAAAGCCACCAAATGAGCAGCAGAGAGAAGGAAATTGGTAATTATGTAACAAACAGCCGCAAGAACAGCTATAGCACTTCGCAAGATTTTGATCCACGGCTTTCGCCTGAAGCCGAGTATTCAAGCGACACAAGTAGCAACAGTGCTGGCGGCAGCACACTGCACACAGTCGTCGATATTAAAGCCCAGAGTCGGTTATTTCACGCACTTGAAATGTTTGCCAATTTTACTTATCAATCTTCAAGTCAGCTTATGAGCCCGCAACTTTCAAAACAGTTTACATCGCAGCAGGCGACACCGGAACAGCTACTGGAACAGGCAAGACAACAGTCGAACCAATTCGGGCTCAGCAGTATGTGGAACGAAAGCGAAGCTTTTGTTCCTTGGGATGGGTTGTGTGGACTTAGTCTTCACTTCCAGACATGCTATTTTAGCTTGTACACAGAGGGCGATTTTGAGCGGCGTTTGGTAAAAACAGTGGCTGAAAACCTTGAGCGACTGGCGCATATGCGCACCATAGGCGAAACTGAGTGCTGGACCACAGGTCAGATTGAAACCTTTATTATGTTTGGTGTAGCGCCGCCGCAAACACCGTCGCTTGAGCAGGTCGCAGACCTCAGGCGCTGGACGCACAAGGACCTTACTTTTAACAAATTGGCACTTTCCGGGTTTTATTTGGTGAATCTGCTAAACTCGTCAACACCAGCAACATTTGGAGCAGCAGAGACTGTTTATGCGCGCTCGCTGCTGGTACCCGCTGGGCTGGTTGTGTGGGCCTACGATTTTTATTTTAGGTTCACACGCGGAGGCGCCGAGTACGAACAGACGACAGCGTATACGCCATACTATCGCGACTGTATCCACAGCGCCACTACCGTTGATGTGACAACGCTGTATCGCCAACACTTTCCAATAGTGTACTCAGCTTGGAATGTTATGCAGGGCCGGCTAGTCAACCCAATAGAAGATGATGGTGTCAGCAATTTAATGCAAAAACTCACACGCGGGCAGATTTCTAAGACCTCTTCTCCACTGCCGGCTATGCCACATGCTGAAGAAACTACCAAAAATTCATGGTACGGTTTCCAAGGCCAAACAGACGGGTGTAACATTTACACATTTCTTGGCCTTATGAGCTATCTTGATGACCGTAAACTTAAGGCTGATCCGATTTGCCCGGACAATGAAATTCTCAAAAATGCGAAACGTGCACTATGAAAGTATTATTAGAATTAAAAGAATTAAAAGTAATTGAACGTCTGGCTCAGGCGGTCAGATAGTTAGATAATACGTCCTGATTGACTACTAAATTTTTTTACTTTTAAAGGTATTAAAAACAAAAGTGCTGCAAATCACCATAACTCCGCTTCTAGATAATTTTAATGATTTACATTTTATTAGATATACTTAGGATACCTTTACGTTTTTGAAAACACTATGACTCGGAAATGTCCTATTTCAAAAAAACTCTAATTGAAAATAAACCTGAAAAATGCATCATAAGCACTACACAAGTCTTAATCCTGCCAAATTTTTGAAAATAAGGTTGACGAAGTGTGCTAAACCCCTTATAGGCCAATTAAAGTGTCTGCTTTACTTTTTCAGCCCTTAAAACCATTTAAAGCGGCTTTTACTGATGTAGAAAATTCTTAGAGAAGAAAACAAATAGTAAAAATTGAAAATAAAATTTGAGTAACATGGGCGGGCTCTCCTATTTTAACCACAGCTTGATGTAGATTCCAAATGCATCTGGACGGATTTTGAAATCGAAATATGTATTAGTCGAAAAATAGCGAAATAAGCTTTCCACTCTAATTCCGGATCTACGATATTTGAAAGAAATACTTCCTGTTTTGACTTTACTTGCAATGGAAAAAAAAAAACCTTGAAATCTAACTGTCAAATGCTAAATTGCAGTTTCTGGAGGACAGCTTACTATCCAATGGCATAATAGTATATTAGTTTTAGTTTGTTATCCGTACATCTAAAATCACGAATACAAAAAAATTTGCGGTAACAAAAAGTGTAAAAAGATAATGTTTCTCTATGGCTTTTAAAGTATCATTTTCAACGCGCACAAAAAGTTTTTGTAGTAGATGACGCCACTTTTTATGAAATTTTCTAAGTGTCAATAAAAGCCTTGGATTTAAAACAACAAATGGGTCAATATTCAGAAATTGGCAACAGTGTAACCTTAACAAGCTGGGATTGCCTTTCAGTTTTTCATTTAGTTTTGTTGCTTTCACCCGGCTTAAAAAACACAATTTTCAAGGTATTGAAATGGAATCAACAATAGTTTTTATATTTTAGAGCTTCTTACAGATTTCTACTTAGTCTCTTGTCATGTCAATTCTACAGTAAAGAATGGAGTGTGGGGTCCTAAATTCTTCAAAATAAATTTCTTCATGATTTAATTCAGTTAGATCAAAACACTATTCCACAGCACACTTGAAAGGGTTTTGTAACGGGGTAGATCTGACGATCCCTACTACCAATGGCTCATAGAATTTTTGTTTGTAAATTCTGTAATAATGATTGTGCCTTTTGAATCCAATAAGATTTCCTGAATTGAATCCAACAAAATTCCTGAATTGAATCCAATGAGATTTCTTGAATTGAATCCAATGACGTTTTTATTATTTCATTTCAACGAGCTTCTTTGAGTTGAGTCTAGCTAAATCCTATGAAATTGAATCGAACAAAAAATTCTTTACTGAATCCGATGAAACCCCTTGTATTTATCGCAATCTATAATCAGCCATCTAATATCAGTCGAAAGGTCAAGTGAGATTTCTTTTAATGAACAAGAATACAAGCAGTAATGCTTTGCATGAAGAGCTCAGTCAGCAAAGTAGACCTAGTAGCGCACAGTGCTTCTTTTGTTTAGAGATTTTAAACTCTTAAAAATCACTGTTGTAAAATCCTACAATACCCTAGGAAATATTATGTAATAGGTGTATGTACAAGAACCAACAGTGAGTTGAGTCCTTGGCAGTGCACTATTCAAAATAATAAAGTTTTGCCCAAAGAAATAAATTTATATTTTAACACTCTTCCAGGGGTTCTATAAACTAACCATTCTATTATTCAATTAATGACCCCCTGCTAGGATTACTTTCTACAACTAACTTGTGAGACTTGATATTGTTTGTTTGTGGTTTCTGGTAGTCTTCTTTGTTGACCAATAACATCTTCTCTTGATTGTCTTTGCTTGTCAAATATTTCGACCTTCGTTAAAGTTTTTCATACATAATATAAAAAAAAAACTCTCGACATTTCCAAGAAAATTTAATTTTGTGTGTACAAATATTAGATTGTACAATTAATGGATTCTAAAGCAAATGGAGAAAAAAATCTGAAAAAATTGCAATCCTCATAATTTTTAATCTTGGAATAGATCAAGATAAAAACATTGGTCCAAGCTCTTTATCATATTTTCTTAATCAATTCCTACTGTCACTTTTGAAGAACTTTTAAAAAGAGTCATTCTGGGCTTACATGGCCATAGTTTGTGTCTTACTATGGGCACGATGCTTCTTTTTTGGTTCCACACGACATCAACTAATATATAGTAAGTGGAAAAAAATGTTGTATATACTGTATTAAACCTCAGCCTAATAGAATGTCTAGTTTTTAATTTCAACAAAACTTAGCTCAACTTCTCTTTATCAACGCCATGTTTTTTTTTTTTCAATTCAAACCCCATTTACATAGCCACAATATAATAATAAAATTTCTACCATCTCCCGCTGCTCCTCCATTGCCACATAGCTCAATTTTTAGAAGTTTTGGAAAGCTTTATGACCATTTTCAATGTTTTTTTTTCTTTCTTTTGTGTGTGAACCAAAAGAAAAACGTCGTGTGAATTGAAAAAGAAGCATCGTGCCCATAGTAAGACACCACCATAGTTTCAGGTAGATTTGTTTACTCAATTTAAGTGTCAAAAAAATCAAGTAGAAGTGATGAGTTTTCACATTAATCTTACTGTTTTTTGTGATTGAGAATCGCACTTGTAACAAAGTTTTCAAATCCATCAGTCTCAATACTTTAGTGACCAAGTTTCAAGTACTTCACTGTACTGACGGAGTATTTGCTTTAACGAAAACTCTTTTTAATAGACTCTTTGAGATACAATTCACGGAAAAAATTTAAACTCCCTTTTAACTGCAACTTATTTTCAAACCTCAAAGTTTTACTATAAAATCTCAAACATCATTTGAAAGTTATGGTGGTTTTTTCTTGTATTTTGTGCTTTTTAAACTTTACTTGCCGCAACCATGCAATTGGATGAAAAAAAAAAAAAAAAACTGTTCTTAATTAATCCTAATTGTTTATTTTAAAAACAATTTATTTTCATCACGCCAATGAAAGTCAAAACTTTTAAATTGCGTTGGTTTTGTTACTTATCCAGTTTTACTATCAAGACTTTTGAAATAAAGGGCCCCTTCCAACCCATTATTTTTAAAAAAAAACTCTTGGTGTAACTTTAATTGATTCATGACAGTATTAATAGTGCCCATAACTCTAATTTCACCCATGCACAAACAAACTATTGCCTAATCGTTCATTTTTCTAACTCTCTCGGCATTAACAGACAATACTTAGTTTTCCTTCAATGTTCACTCTAATTTAATCCAGTTGAACTGAAAATTGCATTATTGAAGAAGCTACAAAAAAACTATTTCAGTACCAATCACTGTAAAGGTAATGATGTTTAAAACTTGGCATGAGGTGACATCAGAGAAACGTTGAGCAAATCGGATCTCTCTCCGGTATAGGGCATGAATTTTCGGAACTGAAGCGAGGTAGGTGACTATCTCATTTACAGCATTAAGTGAATATACAATAAAATCTAGCTATCAGGGAGCCAAATGAAGCCCATTTACAATGTTGGTGCTTATTCCGTTTTATTGAGAGCCATTCGAACTCGTGTGCAGAATTGAAAAGTCGAAATTGAATTAGGCTGAAATTTATTTCAGGTACAATCGATACAGACAGAGCTGTATAAAACTTACCACGGGGTGATACGAGGGAGACGTTGGACAACACAGACCTCGCTCTGGTACGAAGCAAGGACGCTGGGAAAAGGGAGGAGGTAGGTGACTGTATATAATCCATGTTAACCAGTGTATAAAGCTAAGTAAGCGAGAAAAAAGATAGATGTTACTACTACTATTTCAGGTACAGAGGGCCGATCGCTGGCAGTTGGAAAGGTTGTTCCTTTAAAAATTAACTGAGATTTTGTAAGAATCACGAATGTGGTTGGTGGCATTTTCCCATAGTTAACACAACTACGTAGACATGAGTAGATTTTAGAGAGAAGTAGTGGAATCTTGTTTAATAAAGGAGAAGAAAATTTGATTACGTCTTTTAAATCAGTTGAGTATGTAAAAATTGGTGTGAAAAAAAACAGATCTAAGTTTCTTTCCCCAAATCAAGAATTTCCAAAAAAAAAAAAAAAAAACAGATTCCTTATGGCGATGTCATGGTTTAAAACTGAAAATCTGAAAGAAAGAAAACCCAGAAAAAGTAGTTTTAGATATAGCATCGATTTATCAAACATACAACAGGAAAAATTAAGAATCATCCAGCTAATACTATGTGTGTCCATCAAGGTAGAAAAACCATCATTTTCAAAATAATCGCCAATTTTTTTTTATTTTGTGACTTTAAAAAATTGGAAATGTCTTGTTAAGACAATACTTCTTTTGTGCTATAGTTGAGTCAAACTTTTTTTTCTTCAATTTCCTTCCTTTTAAGAAATTAAAGAAAAGTCACCAAACCACTAAGGGTCTCTCTAAATGTAGAGTGTTTTAGTAGTTTTAAGTAACATATAAATTTACATTTACAAGTAATAAGTACGCATAACAACAGAACTCTGCTTATCTCATTTGAAGCTACATGTACTAGAATTTTTATCAAGATCTTTTTTATTCCTACATGTATTTTAATGTTTGAAAATTAAAAATTTTTTAAAAAGTGGTACTTTTGAGTAATAGATGGGTTAAACTGGCAGGTGGTTTAAACAAATAAGGCAAATACTAGTTAGAGATCTATTGGAAAGATTGAGATTGGCGTGGAAGAAGAAAGAGTTAAAATTTTTGAATTACCGAAAACCGCCATAGCTTAATGGCAATATTTATCTTGGCACAATTAGAAGCGAATTCTATACTCCGATTGGGTGAATGAAAATCACATAAAAATCAGGAAACCCTGAAAAGTAGAAGTGTGAACCCACTTTTATAATTTTAGTATAAATCTCTGGATTTTCCTAGTTTTATGACATTTTTACAGATCCGTTTTTCATTTTCAATAAGTTTGTTTAAAAAAACAAGTTCAATCATAGAAGCAAAAAATTAAAATCTACTAAATAATTCCTCAAAATTTTTCTTGCGGTACTCAAGGAGGTATCAGTGCCAACTCTACTGACGACTTTAGCCTTATTTATCATTGTGGTGTGGCCGCTGGAGCCACAAATGAAACACTAGCTTCGTCCATAGTGGGCAATGTCAGCACGAATGCCAGCACTAGTTCAGCCAGCCATCTTACCAGAACATCATTAAGTTTATACTTGTTATTGATAATAGTCAGCATTTGCGCCAGCGAGAGCGCTTTAACTATTTAATTGTTAATCAGTTTTAGGCGTTAAAGCTAGCAAAAAAACCTAACAAACCAGCTACGCGCAATGTGCCTGACGAAATAATACATCAGTGAACATGCAAAGAATAGAAGTTTGACATGTCGCTTAGCTATTCTATAGGCAGCGTTAATCTGAGGAATACCATCTTTAATGCTCAAAATTTTATTTTAACGAATGCAAGTAAGTTTTTAAGATAGTGACAGACAGACAAAATGAAAAATTTAGTCCAAGTCTTCTCACCAGTTTAGATGAACACATCCTGAGGTATTTTTTTCTAACATTCAATGTTCACTAGTTTTTTTTATAAACAGATAGAAACTAAAAATTTTGACCTTTAATTGAAATCTATTATATTTTGGCCAGCATCAGTCTTCAGTCTTGTAGTTTTTAACAGAATGCTCAAATTTTAAAACTGGTAAACGCAAAGACAAATCTTTATTACAAGAGATTGAAAGTCACTTACAATAGACGCCTAAATAAGCAAGTTGCAAAAAGTTTCTAGTAAAACGAGCATACTTTTATTTCTCGGCAAACCTAGATTAGCAGGCTTTCTCCATGATTCTCTGAATAGGGCTGTAATTGCCCGAGTCACCATGAAGAACAGGCTTGGCAGGTGATCTGTAAAATCTGTCTTTGGAACTTCCGTCGTATTCTGATTTCCAAGCTGCATGAGTTTCGACTTTAATGCTCTTTTTTAGGTTGGCAGTGATTTTTGCTGCTTTGAGAACCCTGCTAATCTTAACTTGTTTCCATGGTGGTCTGGTATTTCAGAAAACATCCTTTCTAACTGACTCCATCTGGCAGGTCTGAAAGAACAGAAATGCTAGGTGCTCATTTTCAGTCACAGGCCTCTGCATTTTGACCAGTTTCATAACTGGGTTTTTTGGACTGACCTCTCGAAGTGCTCTCAGAGCTAACCGCCTACCAAGTTCTTTAGCTCGCCTGTTAAAAGGCGAGAAACTTGCGTTTCGCAGTAGAATGCAAGCTGCAGTGGACTTAAATGCACCCAGAGTCTTCCTCTGCCCAAGATTCTGAACATTTTCAAGTAAATCCTTGTGAGCCTTTGATAACCTTTGACACCACACCAGACTGGCGTATTCGATAATTGGTCTAACGCACAAAATATTTAGTTGCTTCCCAGTTTGACCAGTAATACTTTTGAAGACCCCCATTAACCTTCCTACTGCACCAACCGTTTTAGTAGCTTTAAAGATCACCTTTTTGACATGCTTCGCCAAAAAAACTTTGCTGTAAATAGTTACTCTTAGAAGTTTCTGATTACTTTGATGTGGTCTCCTCAATCTTCTTTCACTGTGATTACGAGCTTTCTCCTCCACTTTCTCGCTTTTTTTCAAAAACCAGTGAAGCGCAGTCTTAAATGGATAAAGTCAGGCTTATACGTAATTGTAATCAAACTTGATATTTGACTCCTTAGCCCAGACATGGCTTATTCTTAGCATTTCCAAAAGTTTGAAACCGTTCATGTTGGCATCTTTCCCACTTGTGTGAGTATTGAAATCATCAACGAAGCCAATCAACCTAATACCAAATCACAGATGGCCTTTCAGACATTGCTCGTGCATATTTAAAGTATCAGCATTGAAATAGGCAAACAATGAGCTATGCCTTTTTCAACATTCCTCGCTCCAGGCAGTCTCCCGTTAAAGATAAAGCTAGTCTTCCTTGTACTCACAAACTTGGACACCCAGATATTGACTGCCTTAGGGAAGCCCTTCTTTTTCAAGGCTTTTACGCAGACTCCCTTGTCAACATTGTCTAAAGCAGTTTTCTCATCACTAGCTTAGATTGAGGTTGCTCTTTTCTTCTATTCGCTAAAGACACCCTCTAAAAGCCTCAAATTTGTGCTTTTAAATGGATCCAAGGTCAGCGCCAAAAGTTTTATCTGTACTATTAATTTTTAAGATCTTAACCATATACATATATAGTAAAGAAAAGCGAAGGGCTAGCAATATTTAACCAGTTTTTCAGCAATTCCTTTTTTCCGTAGGATCACATATATCCACTCACGAAAAGCTTTAGTATAGTAGTTATTCTTCACATTTTTTACAAAGTGTTAGATGATGGGAGTTCTAAATGCATGCTTGATAGCAATAATAGTGATTTCACTAGAGCCGGCGGCATTGTCAGACTGACTCGATTTAACTCAAACTACCCCCAACAGTTCTTACCCCTTAACAATTCAATTTTGAAGTTATCTAATGAACAGAAAACCTATTTTGACTATCCACAATTTTTCTGAAATCTATCTTGATACTCTAAACAAAATTTGATAGAGTAATGATGTTGAATGGTATTAATAGTGATTGTGGCACTAAAAATGGCAATTCTAGAGATTCCAGTAGAATAGCTGTAAAATGCGTGTTTACAAACTAAAAAATAAAATAAAAACAAGAGTAAGATTTTTAAAATTTATTTTCCATTTAAAATACATTGAATAATGTGAGAGAAATTGTGAATAGTTGATGTAGGTGTTGTTTTCTTGAGAAAAGTTAAAAATTGAACTGTTAAGGGGTAAGAACTGTTGGGTGGTAGTTTGAGTTGCTTCCCCAAGTTTTCTGACTTAGAGCTTAAGAAAAAAACTTTGAGTTGTCATGCTCCAACTTTGGTACAAAATAACACAGTAAATATACAGTGTGTCATCAATTTCTTTAGTTGACCTAGTTATTGAACCATCCTTCCTCATAAGCTTCGGAGTCACTTTCGCAGGCTCTACTCTTCCTGCAAATGGTAAAACATCCCACAGATTCCCTGGGTCTCTGATGCATGAGAATTGATTTCAGCGTTTTCTTTTAGTTTGAGCATTGGTGTTGAGGAAATCACAATCACTTGTTTTAGGTATGCTTTCGTCTCTTAAAAGCTGGAATTTCCCTTAGCCTATTACCCAATCTTTCGGTAGCCTCTTCTCTTAAACTTAATCTTGTATGCCTACCAACGCTTGCTGCGGTTTCCAAATCTCATTTCTGAGCTGGACACCAAGAGACAAGATCTGATTAGCATCGTCAGTAATTCAGCTAGCCTTTAAGCCATATTTTCGCCAGTGTAGCTTGTACAAACACACACCAGCTCGTCAATACTCTTTTCCAGGCTTTTCTAAAAATTACACTTGTTTTGCCTGCTTATGGTTGAGCTCTATGCCGTAATACGTGAAGTGCTCGCCGCTCTACTCCTGCTGACTAGCACCTGTGGTCTCTCAGTCCTGAACTTGTAGGAAATGACTCCCACATTTTGACTCTTCTTAGAGTAGCATAAGCGGGCACACTCCCTTTCAAAAATAAGGTCAATGGCTGTATCACCCTCATGAATGGGATTATCCGAGTCAGTGAAAAAAGTAGCCACACTTTTCAGCCCATTCAACCTAGGTTTTGTCAGCCGTTCGACTTTCTGGGGTTGGATAATTACAAACAGCTTAGGCTATAATCCACTGCATTAGTATTGACTGTTAATAAACCACTGTCTTCATAGATTTCAAATTTTTTTTAATCTGCAAACAGTAAATTTGGTGGTCTTAGCCAAACAATGGGGTTTTGCAGCTCAAGAGAGAACTCAATTTTTTTTTTAATTATGGAGCCTGCAGGTACAGATATATATTACAATAGTTTTTAGCCCCAGGTAAGGTGAGCCTGGTGGTTATCAGTACGTAAATATAATCAAACACTTTGACAAACAAGATATTTGAATAGTAGTAGTAGTAGTAGTAGTAGTAGTAGTAGTAGTAGTAGTAGTAGTAGTAGT
>JAKVQX010000706.1:0-11941 GCA_030463015.1 Geotrichum citri-aurantii
GTATCAAGTAGGACTTTTGGATCAAGCTCCGGGGAAACTTTTCTCAAAATAGCGCGCTTTTCAAAATGTAGAGGGCACTCTTTGAGAACGTGTTCAACTGTTTCCAGTTGGCCACATTCGCAGTTATGGTCTCGCTCAGTTATAGACCTCATTTGAAATTATTTTCCAAACACGCCATGACCTGTTCGCAATTAAAACAACTTGCTAAAGGTATGTCGAGGCAAAGTCTTCATAAAGAATTTCAGTGGATTGGGGTACTTGCTGCCATACAACTCTCTTTGGGTAGAAGAGTAGTATTGTCGAAGTTCACCCAATTTGTCATAGTCTTTTTGCCACTCAGCTTTTGACGTACTGTACAATGTGCCTTTCAGCTTGTGCAGTGCCTCACGAGCTTTCTTATCGCGATCATACTTTGGTGGTTTCCACGGTGGTCGCTTTCTCCAGTACTTGTCATCATCAATACCATCCATTTGCTTAACTCTAACAAACAGCTCTTCAAGGTTGCCTTCAGCCGGTTGGCTGCGGTTGGCATGCTTCCAAACGGGGTTTCTTGGATTTACAGCTCGAATAGGTCTGACGGCGAATCGGTCGCGGATTTCATTCATTCTTACATCCACTGGCAGGAAATTCGAGATTTATCGTTCATTTTTGCAACTAAAAAAAACCCTTGCGCTCTTCTAGTCTACACAATCTTTGTTTACGCATCCAAAATTTAAAGAGCTCTTCTTATCTACTTTTCTCAGCTAAGTTTTTTGTACTTTTTTTGATTGTAAAATTGTTGGTGTAAAAAGCCTTACCCAAGTGCGGGCGGGGCCTTAATGTTAAACGTCCACGGTTTTGTAATTTGGAAGCTTCTTGAGTCTTTTGCAGCAAACTTCACCGAGCCATATTAAATTTTTGTTTGCTGATTTTGTTTTTAAGCTGGTGAGTTTGTTTTCGTTTGTATTTTTCTCAAACAATAAACTCACACTTTTGTGATCAATTTTGAATGAGCGACCTTTCATTGGACTGCTGGGTCAACTCGAAACATTGGAAATTTTGTTTTAATTATTTTTACTTGTGTGTTATCTTTGTTGCGTGTAATCTTTAAAAAGTTTGTAATGATACTGATGAAGTTTATGCTACAAATTGTGATATAGCAGTATCAGTTACAAAACTAGGCTAAGATGACACTTCTCAATAATTGCTGTTGTAAAAAGGATAAATAAAAAGCTTTTTACTGCCAACTCAAATCTAGAATTTAGTAAGAAAATCTTTTTTCTATTTCTCTAGAAGTTGATATCTGCTTTCTAAATCAGGCTGTAGATTAAACAAGCAAATATGCAAAAAAGTTTTTGATTTAGACACAGTGCACAAAAAATTTGATGTTGCTACATGTAAACAACAAAAGTTAATGTGTCACAATTGATAATGTGCCACAAGGTTAGAGTCTAGACATTTCAAAAGCTTTAAAGCTAAGCAGTATCAGTTTTTTATTGCGGTTTTGAATTCAAATCTGAATATCAAAGTGGGAGTTTTTCAAAACAAAATTTAAAGTTTAAAGTAGAAAAAATAAATGCCAAAGTGAACTGCACAGTTAAAAGTGAGCTGGTAAACAGGCCTATTCAGAAATTTTTTTGACTACAAACTTCATTCAGAAGACAATCTATGAAAAATTTGATGGTAAAAAAAATTTTGAAGACTTAACAACCTTATAATCATGAAAAGTGAGAGAAAAAATAAAAAACTGAAATTCAAGAGAAAGGTCCCGTCTTTAAAGCTGTAATACTGAGCAAAAACTAACACCCTCTTGAAGTTAATTTGGCCGAAAGCAAATGCTAAAATAAAAACTAAGCACCAGAAGTTCTGTCAATTTTTAAAACTTAGTACTCTACATAAGAAAAATGAATCTTTTCCAAAAGATTTTGGAGTTAATCTTAAAACACGGTGGTTCAATTGCAAGTTTATTTCAAAATTGTTGAAACATTTTTCACTGAACTTTCTAGCTCGAATGAGATGCAAAACCTTTTGAATTTTCGTAAGGTGAAAATCCTACATAAATTAGCTTGAAACTAAATCCAAAATCCAAAAAGTCATTTCATAATTTTTTTTAGCAGTGTTGTTAATTCCAGTGAAAACTATTGATTCTAACTATGCTTAGAAAATCAAATAAGCATCAAACTTCAAATCACGTTGAAAGTTTCATAGAATAACGAAATCAGTGAATTTCTTTCTATTTTTTGGTTTTAGTATTTGCAACCCTTTGATATCAGTTCTACAACAAACAAATTTTACTACTTGCGATATGAAGCTTCAGAACTTTTGTAATTATAAGCGGTATTTTAAAGCTTTTCATTAAATGCTACTGTTTATATTTCAAAAAGGAATGAGAGAAGAAAGCTTCTTATTTACAGTCCATAGTCTCAAAAAAAAATTTGAAATCTCGAGGTAAACTTTCTAAAAAAGTTTAGATTTTTTTTCTACAATTGACCTCGAACGCATTCTCATCATCAGTTTGTAGATTGCAGAAGGCACTCAGTGCTTAGTTTTTTTTTAACTTAACTCATAAATTATATTAATATATAGAAAAAAAAATGCTACCAAAAGTCTAGCGGCCTATGTAACAGGATTCTTTGACAAAGTAGACAAAAAAGTTTTTGTGGAGGCTATGTAAAAGAAACGTTTTTGTGTGCACCAAAAGTTACCTCAATTTTCTATGTACGTGAATAATTACTCAGTTGTTGCCAACAAGTTTATTCCAAAAAACAAGGGATTCAAATGAGAATAGCGCAAAAACTACTATTTAAATTGCTGCTGTTTTTATCCGCGCAAGTTTTAAAGATCGTTTTGAGATTTAAAACAACAGATAAAGTGTTTTTTCAAACTGCCAAAGTACGATGTACAACAACAAAAGTTATTCAGTATGACCTTAAAAATTTCTTAAAAAAATCTATGATTTGTTTGAAAAAGTAGAAATCATAATTTATCATCGTGGTAAATTTGTTCATATCTTGATAAAAAAATTCTTGGCAATGGTAGCAACCAAGGCGATAGAGGTGAGTTACTGATATTTTTGATAAACTAAACCTCAAGGATACCAACTATTAGCAACAAAATCTTTCTGAAAGTCATCATTTGCAATAGTATTTTCAAGAAATAGCTCCATCAATAAAAGTTCAAAAGTAACTGAGGTAATAAGTAAAACCTCACAACTGGTAGGTATCTTCAGAATCATCAATGGCCAATTTAATTTCATATCTTTTTTTTAGTCCAATTATTAACAAGCTAATTCAAAATGATAAAAAGATGTGGAACATATACTTGTAAAAGTTAACTGAAGAGAATTTGTGAACCTTCTTCAAAAAGCCACAAGCTGTTTTCATGTCAACAGCGGCGAGGATCTCTCGTCAAAACACTGCGATATAGTTTTTAATAACTGAGAAGTCATTTTCAAAGTTCAAAAAAAAACATTCGGTGGCTTGAGCAAAACCCCTAAAGGAAATTTTTTTGAAGATTTTAAATATAGTTAGCTGAGAAAGATGTCTTCTGTTTTAAAAACACTATACTGCACTGAAGGCGGGTTCTGAAATCGGTCAAAAGCAGCAAAAATTAATTTTTTATTCATGGGAAACCAAAAAAAAAAATTTCCAAATTCCACAGATCAGTTTTGGTTTTCGTGGATATCAAGTCAACTAAAAATTTACACAATTTATTTTTGGTACTTAGGGAAAATTGAGTCCCCCATACTATTACTAGACTAAAATCTTTGAAAGCTGGCAATCATTCACTGGAGTAATTTTGCAAAGTGACAGGCTCACAAAGAAGCCGCAAATGCAAAGGTGATTTGCCTAAAACTATTGCGCAGCAGTTTAAAAGTCTTTTGCGAACAGGAGCGCGAGTTCTTGATTGTGAAAATTTTGAAAGTTGACACTAATGCTTTACTTGGCAAAAAGCGACAGGCAAGTCCTCAGATTTGCTGTGTCACTCACCCAACTGGTGTCGATGTTTACAGTATATCATGTAAACATCTTATCGTTCTGTTTTCCCTAAAATTAGATTATTTCACAAGCAATTTTGCAGAGTGTTCCAAAACACACGTACTGCATTTGAAGAAAGTTAGGCGTCAAAAAGGCCCAAAAAAGTAGACATGTAAATGACGTAGACCGGCACCAAGCGAGTTAACCCTTGTTAAATTAATGGTTTTTTGTATCACTTAGCTATAGAAACAGTAACTACATGATAATGAGGCAATCTTAAAAATCTAGACGGCATTAAGTGCTGCTGAAATGAGTTTATTCTTGCAGCTTTTAGCTACTAATACGGCTCTTGAAGTGCTAAAAGGTGCAATGATCATGCAACTGCGTCGGAGTCCGCCAAAATTACCCTTAGAAAAAATTTTAGATTGGTTATCAGCTACTTTGGCAAACCATTTGTTCTGCGTTAAAAAAGGAAGCTCCTTATTTCATTGACCATTCTAAGATCAGCATGGCCCTAGCTGCGACGTGCAGCGGTCCCGTTTACTCTAAAAAAAACACTGGTCGCATGCAGAATTGGTTAAATGAAGCCTCTTATTGGGTGAGTTTACGCGTGAAACACGCGGCTGTGCCGTCTTCTCCTGAATTTGAAGCCTTTTAAGAAATGAAATTGTTTTCAACTTTTAATATTCGCGTTATTAAAAAAAAAACAATCTCTAAAGTTTTCAGGTCTTTTTTTAAAGAGTTTTGTTTTAAAAGATATATAAATCGAACGAATTTACTGGTTTTTCAACTTCTTTTTTTTGCAAACTAATTTCCAGTTATCAGTTCACTTTTTTGCAAGCTAAATTTTTTAAAAAAAATTTTAAAATGGTTCAAGTCAAGTTTTTATTCAAGCTTCTCGCAGCTTCTTCTTTTGTAGTTGCTGCTGTTTCTAATGAGCCTATTGATACTATTTCCTCTGGCACTCCTATTGTTGCTGCTACCAATGAAAACGGTGATGCGGCAATTTCTACCACTAACAACGAAGATGGTACCACTGTTACTATTACGGGTGATGCTGCTACTTCACTTGAAAATATTGTTCCAGACGTCATTGCAGTTAGCAATGTTGAAAACGTTTCACTTGATACGCTTGAAGAGCTTGCCAGCAAAATTGATCTTATTGGCATGAAGGCCGATAATAACCTCACCAAGCGTGGTAGTTTTTCATCAATTGCTCTGCTTATTAGAGTAATTGCCAACGTTGTTATTTTCATTGTGCAAACTGCTGGAGCTCTTATTAAAGACAAGCATCAGTTTGGTAAAGATGTTCCCTCGGCCACTAAAGATGCAGCCATAGCCAAGCTGCTTGTCAACCTGAACAATTTTCTTTCTTCGCTGGTTGTTGCTCTTTCAGAGTGGTCGCCCTCTTCTTTATCCATTATTGCGTCTGTACAGGCTACTCTTGTGAATACCGGTCTAGGAAATCTAATTAGTGAATTTGCTTCACTCATCGCCAAGCTCATTGAGAAAGCCATTAACAAAGACACTAAAATCCATCCCATTGTTCGCGAGCAGGTAGTTACTATTGTTGAGCGCATTAGTCAAATTGTCATTGTCCTCACTTCCAAGAATAGTTCTGCCAGTGATTTTAATTCAGTTTCAGGAAGTTTTACGGCCATTGCTAGCCAGCTCAAGTCGTCTATCAACTGAAAAAAAACCAACTAATCAAAAAAACTTTGTTTATTTTAAGACTAATTGCCAAACTCCATTCATAATCATTTTTTTCACCTTTATAGTTTTTTGCAAAATTAATCTTATTTTCATTCTAGAAAAATAAAGTACTACACGGGCTTTAAATTTAAAGTTCAATTGCCGAGATCTTGACTTTGACGTTGCATCGTTAAAAACACAGATGAAAAGACAAGCAAGAAGGGGTAAAAACAACGTTGCTAAAATAGTTGGTTAAGTAGCTTTTTATCCTATAGCAAATCACAAATAATACAGAAGACCATGAATTTTGTTGCTAAATTGAGTATCAACATTAAGCTTTTTTGAGTTTTCAGATACAAGTTTTATCATGAAAATTTCAAATTTAATCAAAGCATGGGCCAAAGTACACCTTTTTTTAAAATCACTATGATACGCGTGAGTTTTTATTTTTAAAATTTAACTGAAACTAGTAGAATAACATCTTTGTTTTCAAATGATCGGCTTTTAGTTTTTGAAAAAAACTCAAAAAGCTACTTAAATGTTTGTCGATGCAAATTGATTCTCTCTAAGATTAAAATAGTTGAAAAGTTACAAGCTAATCTATATGTGTGAACTAGCTTCAATACGTACACATGCAATTCAAATTTAGATTCTTAAGATATTGGAAACATTAAAACAACTTGTATGATGTTAATTCTCGCATTGTGTAAAGTTTTTAGAATTAACTGATCCGTACTTGCTACCACAGCTGCAACTTTTCAATTTGAAGAAAACAAACGTACTTTTGCGTCCTTTATGAAATCTATGACAAAGTTTTTATTTCGAATGAGTGATGAAAATTATTTGTTTAGATGTGCATAGTTAGTCGGCCAAAAATTTGTGCTTTTTTGAGATAACCTGTACTGTTATGATAAAAAGCGTTTTTTTTTTTTTTTTTTTTTTTTTTTTTTGAATAAAAAATTTAACCAATTTTGAAGCTAAGCTGATCTTTTATCCTTGATAAAAAACTGCTCACTGTTTTCTATTGACTTTTTCTAATGATCAAAAATTTGAATTGTTTTGGCACTGCTATTGCATTTTACACAAAATTTGAAAAACAGATCTATAATTTAGCTAAAGAAGTAAAAAACTTGAAAAAATTTAAACAAACTTAGTCGATTTTCACCTGCACGCTCGCAAAATCACAGTTTGTAAATTTTTGAATACTAGATCGGACTCCTTTCTTTATGCTACAATAAACTATGTTATACTTATGCCCTCTCCTATGCAAACTCTCTTCTACTCGAAATAACACACTATGGAGACGGTCCTGTCAATAATTTTTTTTTAAAAATGCGGACTAGGTTTGTGGAAAAATTCAGTTCCAAAATTAAATGTGCAGCTCTGCTAAAGGGATTGCCTCTAATTGTTTTGTTAAACTTTTTTTACTGAAACTTGTAGATAGCCATAGAGAAGATATTTGAAAATTATGATATGTCAAGGTCGTTCAAACCATCTTAATTTCGCGGTTCGTGACGGCTCACACAACTCAAGTTTTGCATTTATGAATTATTTAGTTCATGCTTAAATTGAGTCAATGTTCTACAACTCAAGATAAGAAACTTCAACTGGGAAAGATGATTTAGATTTATATTTATAATTTTCTAATCCAAAAAAATTCATGTATTTTTAATTATTACTTTTTGTTTACTTTTTTTTTTTCAATTTCCATTTCAAGTCTGCTTACCTTTTGGATTGAGCCATTTAGTCTTAAATGCTACTATTTTTCAGTTAGAAGGAAAAGAATAAAAAAAACTAGTCTGCTTCAAAAATATGTTCAGTGTGATAGAGGATTGTCTCCACCACGCGCGCTGCAAGTGCCGACTCTGCGGTGTCGTCGGGATCAGCGCCGACCAGAATAGGGCCCCACACGGTTCCTAGATGCACAATTCCCATGCGGTTGGTAGCCTCGTGGTGTGCAACCCGATAAAGATGGAAGGTCAAGTAGCGCAGCACAATGTAGTTGGCATCGGCCAGGTTGTTGATCACGGTGTGGACGGCATCGCGGCGCTTCCAGTCAATGTCAATACGGGCCGCATTCAAAAACTGATCCTTAAAAGCGGATGTCAGCAGCGGGTCTGGTAGCTCTCTAAAGTAGAGCTTGAGTGTAGACGAAACTGCGTGGATGTCGCCAATTCCGTACTTGGCGGGCTGAGAGAGATCAACGCTGGTAGGATTGCTATCGAAAAGACGCTTAAGCGTTTGCACCTGGACAGGATCACCCTCCGTGCGGTAGATTCCTGGTGAGTCAGCGCCAAACTTGTCGATAGCTGTGGCGCACTGTGAGACCACATGCGGCACAGGCACGGTATCGTCGACATTTTCGTGCTCAATAAGCGTTTCTAGATCTGTACCAAACGAAGGCATTACATCAGTGCCGGGAACGGGGGCTTGTTCAGGCGACTCATGGTAGTACGGTAGCGAAGGCTCGCTTGGCACGATGGGCTCAGGCATAGGGGCGTTCGAAGCCGGCATAACAACAGGACTAGTTACAGGTATGGGGGCTATGGACGGCGCAATAGAGCTTGACATGGAAGGAATGATCATGCTGTTGCGATTAGACGTCGCTGCCTTAAACTGACTGGGTGTGCTGGGCGCCACGGTGCTTGGGGTAGTGGTACTGGGAGTGGTGTTACTGGGAGGCGAGCTGAACGAGCTAGGAGAATGGAAGGTAGCGTTGGTAGTAGTTTTGTGTAAGCCACCACCGCTGTACGAGCTGGTAGATGACATGAGCGGGTGCTGGATGAAGCGGATCTCGGGACGGTTGAGTTGCTTGCGAACAGTGGGGATTTTAAGCACGTCATTGTAAAAGTCGAGTTCATCGTCAATTTTGGCGGCCATCTCCTTCATACTAAGCGGCGCTGTGGTGGAACCAACAGGCTTGAGCGGGCAGACAATGAAGCCCGAGTTGAGAGCCAGAATTTCGTTGAGCGTGGAGTATTTCTGCAGTTGGAGCGAGATGCCACTGTCGCATTCCATAATATGGTTCATTAGCTGGCGCACATTCTGCGGCCGAATCTGGTTGACAATATCTTTGCGCTGCTTTTCAGCAGCGTGAACGCGCTGGCGGTACTCGGACTCAGCAGCGTTGATTTTTGATTGGAGCTCCTGCTCATGCTGCGGAGTGTTTTTCTTGTTGAAGCCAAACTTGGCGCCCTTGCTGGGGTCCTTTAGACGTTCCATTTCCTCGCACAGGGAAACGTATTTCGATCTCGCCTTTTCTGCGTTTTGTTCGGCCTCAATGAGACTCTTTTCATCGCGCATGCTGCTTTCCTTCAGGGCCTTGCGGGACTTTTCGTTTTTCTTTGCGAGCTCCGAGAGCTGGTCGTGCATGGCTTGCAGTGCGGTGACAAAGACCGACACGGCGTCCATGATACGCTCGTTTGCATCTAATAGCTCATCAAACTGGCGCACAAGGGTGCCCTGACGTCCACCATCGCGGCGTAAAATTTCTTTGGTCTGGCGGCCCAGTTTGTTTGCGTCAGTGAGACGGTCGGCTTCGATAGAGGCACGTTTTTTGGTGTAGGCAGCAAGTTCCTTGGCAGAGATCACAGACTGCTTCAAGCGCGCAACAAGCGACTCCACTCCAACATCACTGATAAGAATATCACGTATCTTGGGGTCATCAAGAAGGTGAGTGGAGTTGGAGACAATGGGGTTAGCGTGAGTAGTGGTTGCTGGTAGCGGAGACTGGTGAGAAGAAAGTGCCTGGGTAGATGTTGAAGTGGAGGAAACCACGGGAGAGATATCAAAAGCAGAATTATCAGCCATTGTGTGCCTCAGAAAAGGGGGAGATGTTTGTGTTGGTGTGGTTTGGAGATAATTGAGAGAATACTGAGATAACTGGTCGATGGTAAAATGGTTTGTTCGGTTTGTTGTTGTTGATGGGATGGTTTGAAGAGGTGAATTGGTGATGTGTTGGAAAGGACGATTAAACTATAAATATCCAGTCACGTGCCAATGATGTCATGCCATCAACAGAAAAAAAAACACATCAAAAAAGAGAGAAAAAAAAAAAAAAAATAGAAGAAAAGTGTTTGTTATTGTGAATAACAGTCCGTTTATATTAAGAGTAGTGTCATTGATAGTATTTAAAAGGTATTTTTTAGATTATATAAATTGTTTTTGTAGTAAAGACAGAAATTTTTTAGGACCAACAGCGCCATTAAGATCACTTACCAGGAGTGTAACCTGGAACAACAAGAATGAAAGAAGTAGATGAATTTATCACTGTATTATGATCGACATAAAAACACAGAATGATAGAATCAGTTTTAAACGTCACTTAAATTTTTTAGAGACAGATAATTTTTGGATGTTAGTGTTTTGAAAATTAAAGGATTTTTTTTTAGCAGTGCGCGGACTTTTTTACTTTCAATGTGCAGTTGAGCTATTTAGTTTATGACTTGATCACGCTTGAACGTATGGCTTGCATAAGTGTTAGTTGGGTTAAACATGTATAAGAATTACTAGTATCAAAGTAAAGACAAGATTTACAATAGTTTTTTGTGTTTTATAAAGTTACTTGTATTGGTTATAGAGACTAGCTACAAATTGAATGCTTTTGATTAATGATGAAGTTGACAAAAAGTTTCTTCACTGGAGAGACCAGCTTAAGATAGCTTTAAAAAAGGTATTTAGTATCCTTGCAGCTTAAATTTTTGCTTCTTATAACCAACAAAAAACTAAAGAGAAGGCAATAGATTCAATATCATTTGTCATTAGCAGACATCTCAAAGTAGCGTTTTCTGTTCACATAAGTGGCCTCTGCAACAAATGGCGCCAAACTTTTGCAAATACCGTTTAGTAGGGTAGACTGATTTGTGATTTAAAAAAATTTTTAAAAATTAAAGATAGATTGTTTTTCTGTCTTTATTGTTAAAAGATCCTAATGGTAGTAAGAGTGGAAAAAAATTGTTTATTTTTCTTTATACTAAAATAAATCAGTAACACATACACTAGCATAAAAAAAACCAAATATACATACAAAAAAAATACTGATTCAGTAAATAAGTTGTCTCTACGAGACTCATAAAGTAGCGTTCTCAACGTTCACAGATGGTTTCTGCCTTTGATGGAACCGGATTTCCCATGAATTGTTCCATGTGTAAAATGAGTGTAGTAAAATCATGTTTAAGTGCTTGAATCAATAAATTACATTAAGAAAAAAAAAAAAGAGCTTTCATAGATGATGAGAAAATCTGTTTATTCTCAAGTGAGCCTTAAAATTTTTGTTTTAAACGAGACTTGTTAAACTCTCATTTAACTGATTGTTAAATTTTTATTAGACTCACTCAAACAAAATAAAAATCAACAGCTTAAGTTTTTAGTATAGTTCCAACACATTCTTACTATATTTCCTTTGGCCCCGCCGTCCCCAATAAAACACCAAAAATCTGTGTGTGCGTTATTTTTTTTGTTTTTTTTGATGCGAGGACATTAATCTGAATTTAAATCAAATTTTCTTATGGTACATAGATGGATTGGTGATTTTTTTTAAGTCAATCGGCCGCACAGAAAAAAAAATTCTTGATACTACAAATCCCTACCTTTTGTAATATTATTTTTGTATGTGTAACTTTTTTGATGTTAGGACAACAATCTGATTTTCTATCTTCAATTCACAAATACAAAAACCAAAAAAAAATGGGTTTAAGGTCACCAAAAAGACTCATTTTCATGAGAATTTTCGTTTTACCAACTTTTGCTTTAAATGCTAACCACTGCCCAATTTTTATAACCAATTCTCGTCCCAATCTTAAAGACAGAAAAAAAATTACCCTCCTAACAAAAACAGCTTTTGCAAGTTGACCAAAAACGTCTGAAAGTGACAATCCACAATGGTTTTAGTAAGCTCCCATTAGGAGGTTTGACAATGGTGTGATAAGGTTGAGAGACGTTCATATCTCAAATTACAGAATATAACAAATACTTGGAGCCCATTTATAGTGTTGAGCAGCCTTGAGAGGTTAAGTGCTGTAGAGATCTGGTTTAGCTTTTGTTTCATGTCTTCAAAATAGACGCATTCAGTGAGAGTGTGCCGTATAGTTTTGCGGTCACCGCATTTGCATTCAAGAAAGTTCTGTAATAAATTCTATTTTAAACAACATACTTTTCAGATGTAAAGACAATAAACTAAAATATTTTCTATTCAAACAACATTATTTTTGAGCCATCACCAGTCAAAATACTGATAATGATAATAATAATAATAATAATAATAATAATAATAATAATAATAATAATAATAATAA
>JAKVQX010000707.1:0-11926 GCA_030463015.1 Geotrichum citri-aurantii
AAAAAAAAAAAAAAAAAAAAAAAAAAAAAAAAAAAAAAAAAAAAAAAAAAAGCATAAAGCCAGTGGAGCAATAGACCGTTTGAGAAAGCTTTCACTATTCCACTACTCACTGTGGTTGATGACCACTCAGAATTCGCTTTAGTAGACAGTTTGACAACAACCTTACCTGGCTTTTTCAATATAAGGGATCCATGGCTCCTGGAATTTTTTCTCTCTCAAGATTTACAGGCACGCTGTGAACATTCACATACCCAATTAAGCTTAGTCTTTTCTAGGTATTGAATACCATAACGCCAAAAAGTAAACAGATATACGTATCTTTCGAAATGTATGTACACTCTTCGTTAAACTCTTTTTGGCACTAAAAACTGTTTTTCGGTATAAATTGTGCGGGAATTGGCATTAATTGTGTTCATAAAATTTCCGGAAGAGCAATAACAAGAAATTTCTGAAGAAGCTATTTGCTGCGAATGTTCAATAGTGAGAAACCATAGATTTGTAGTTGCTGCCGTTCAGTTCATAGCTAAAACCGTATTTCAGATCTAGCCACAAATTATCCATTAGAGATAATCACGGGATGGCTAGTAAATCAAAAAAACAAAAAGTTTTGTAGTTTGAAGATAAAAATTTTAAATCCTTTGAGCATGCTGATTTAATATTGGATAAATAGCAGTTCCAAAATCTTCAAATTTGGAGCTTTTGGTAAAAAGAGATGTGGTTGTTCATGATAATAAGAAATTTTTCAAGAAATAAGTAAGAGTGAAAGTGTGGTTTTAGTGAAAAAGGGGATTAATTTAATTTTTGGCACAAGAATTTGACCACTTTGTATAACTGTTGAGCCCCTCTTGTAATTTTTATTTTTCTCTTAATCAATCCGCATTTATCTACACATTTGACTGGTGAAAAAGAAGAAAAAGTTTTAAATTTTATACCAATTTAAGAAGTTGAAAAACTGACTAAAAATAGATATAACTTTTTATGTTACTGACACCGAGTGAATTTTGTCCGCGAAACTAAATCCAGTCTTCAAAATTGCGCCTGAAACATGGAAGAATGAGCGCTATGAAGGTTTTCAAATTAGCTTGGCTAGTAGGGCACCTGGTTTTATGACTTAAACTTGAAAGACCATGATTTTTTAAAGTACATGTTTGAAATGCTGAAAGACCCAGTGAATCATATTCATATATCCACCTATAGAAAAACATTTTGGATGCCCTAGATGTGTGGGTTAATGTATGAAAACTTTACTTACTAATGATATTGCACTAGAAAAAATGTATATAAGTTTGATTTTGTTTCTATCATAAAATTGGTTTTCTTTACTTGAATCCAAGTTCAATGCAACGATTAAAAATTAATTGAAGAAATAGGTTTGTATTTTAGATATAAATATTGTCTATTGTTGACACTCGTACTCCTACTAATAATGTAGAGAAGTTTTTATGTGGATTTTTTTTTTCTATCATAGACATGTCTACTACTCCTCAACAGCCAAAAGAGAAAAAAAATTTATCACATCAAATTGATCATCTTTGACTACAACAAACCGGGCATTCCAGTGGTAGAATAATAAATGGTAATATGGCATCTACATGAAAGGTTGTTAGACTCAAATGGCGTGCTAATTTTGTACACACAATTAAGAATGGTATCTTTTTCTAAATTGTTGTAAATTTTTGATCTCAAAAACTATTTTCACAATTCTAGCAAAAAAATAAAAATGGACTATAACACAGTGGGATATTGGCTAGATTCATTTAAATTGCAGCAAATTTAGTATTTAAACAAAAAGCATGACATTAACATAAGAATTATTTGTTTCTACAAAGATTGGAATTTTAAACAATGTCTCACTTCTGGTAAAAAAAAAAAAAAAAAAAAATACCATATACAGTCCTCTTTATTCTGGTTGAGTCAACAATCTCAACAACATTCAAAACCATGACTTAATCAAACAATTAAATTTAACCTAAACATCAAAAAAAAGTCCAACAAACAATGAATTAAATGTAATTTAATGTGAAGTCGCCATCTTATGGTTGTTTAATGTTCAGGTTGATTGTTAAAGTCATGGTTTTGAATGCTGTTGAGATTGCTGACTCAACCAGAATGAAAAAGACTGCATGTAACTAACTGGCAGTCTAGCCTGTTACAATTAAAAATTATAAGACACACACCAAGTCAAATACAGTTGTTAGGACTTATTAAAACTCTGTTACTGCCTTACTTACATTTAGTGCAGACAGAAACTGATACTACTATTTGCATATTGAACTTTGACTATTGAGTCTAAAAAACCGTTATAATCTATCTGAAAAAAATCAGACCACAGCTATATCGTAATTGTGTCAGGTCAATAACCGGATAAACTAGACTTGGCGAATGTGGATTGAAGATCATCTAGGTCTACACCAAAATTGAAGGTGAGCATCCAAATAAAACAAAATTAGAAGGTGCATTACATAGTCCCAGTTGTCATTAGCCTGGCTACGTAAACCAGCATAGCTTTTATTAACTAAAAACGTGTAAAAACAAAAATGTACAGAAATGGCGTTGGTTTTAACAAGAATCATTATTAAACTATCGTTAAAAATTAAATCAACAAACAAATAGAAAAGACTCAAGCAACATTCAGACTAAAACAATAAATTGAAAAGGCATTTGTGATCAAGTTTTCAATGGTTGTTTTTTAGGACGCGAGATTGAAACTTAAACGTTTCTAAGATACCGATTGATATCCAGACAGTAGTATTAAAATTTATAAAATTCATTTGACTTGCTCAATGGCTCAAGCTATGCTCTTTAACAAAGTTACTTTTATGTTATTTAATTTTTTAAAAATCAGTGAAATGGATCCATTGTTAAACTACGTGTAACCCGATTTTTGTTTTAAGAAATATTGGAGAAATTGTTCCTACGTAGTATGTGCTAGTTTTAGTTAAAGGGCAAAGTGTTGATTTTAAAGCCTTGATACAAAGATTTTAACAATCAAAATACGTGTTTTGATTTGCTGCAAAATTTTACTCAAAAAAATTCAAGCTCAATTCTTCAAATACTATAAATTTAATCTCTTTGAAAAGTTAGCTTTAACAACATAAAAAATGTCCATTTCAAAGCATACTAAAGTTGCATAGAGTATCAAAAACTCACACATAATCAGTCTTTAACCTACACTGTTTTGCTATTTCTTTCCAAAATAGCATGCTTAAAATACCATGTATCATTCTATTTTTGTTTATTGAAACTCTGAGTAAAAAAACTAGTTTAATTTTAAAGATAAAGAAATATAACGTCGAAGTTTAGCCAAGTTTTGTTTTAAATTTTTATCGAGGTCTAGAGTGCTTCTACTGTGGTCTGAGCTAACTAACTGTAATCTCTTAGACTCGACTATAGTAAAATTTGGTACACACCTAAAAAGCATCCATAAGCCTAGATCATTAACCTAGACCAATCTAGTTTTGCTTCTGACAGCTGTTCTATTGTGCATCTGCTGCTGAGACTTTGTGTCTGTTTTAAGTGAAAACCTTTAAATATCTATACAAATTTTTTAATGAAACACGCAATAACCATACATGATTAGGACTCAACATCTATTCCCTAAAAGTCAAAAACTGAAGATAATTAAAAAAAATTGGCGGTAACAAAAATCATCACTCCAAACTTTTAATTTTTCAACTGATTTAGTTTATCAACTAAGACTCAGGTTTTGAAAACAAATTTAATGATTAAAGTCTTACCAAACTGATTTCATTAATTCACGTTACATGAAGAGGGTATGATAGAAAAGTTGGGTTTGTTTTTATACGAAAGGCTACAATAAAAATTTTAGAGGAAGAACAAAATTAACTCTTCATGTGTATTAAATTGGCTTTCCTAAAGCTTTTTTTTTTCCAAAGCACTCCAGAGTATCTCTAAAAGTTAATTAAAAAAAATTTTTAGCTATTGTATTTAAAATTTCCTATTACATCTTAGTTTTTAGTTGATTTGCCATTTTTTACATAAGTCATTATACAGATTAATTCATGTATGTATGCTCACAAAATTTGATGTGTTTTGCATCTAAATTTATTTTATTTGAAACTGAAAAAAAGGTCATTATTTTTTAAAATGAATCAAAAAATTTAGTTTGATTGGAATTTTTTTCAAACAATTTCATCAAAATCAAGCTCAATTCATCAGCATTGAATATTAACATTTTATTTCGAGTTACTGGTGAATTTGAAATGAGTTGTTCTAAGCTTATGACTTCAAAGTTAAAACTCAATTAAAACAAAATTAGTTTCTTGTAGGCGGAACATTAAGTTTCACAGCGATCCTAGATTGTGGTAACATTTGATTTAATTACTCTGAAGTATACTTGAAACCGCATACATGATTTTAGAAATTTTCCTCATACTACAGAGATCAACGTCAAATCAATCTAGGCCATAGAAAAAAAAACATCATTCCCAGCCTTGTAATAAACACCCAACTACGGTGAGACTGTCATACAGTTTTGACCAAAATAGGCAGAAGTAATTTGCATTTTGCATAAAAAATCAATTTTTTAACGTAGTTGAAAAATGTTTAGCGGATTCAGACTGCTAAGCTCTAGAATTTGACTAATTGAAATATCTAAACGCTCCGTTTGGCGTAAAGGAGCAACTGTATTGTAGTTTTAAGCGTGTTGAAATTTGGCAATTTTGAGTCTCTCAAGTTGAATTGAAATAAAGGTTCAATAATTGACAAGATTTGATTTTTATTAGTTTTCAATTTTTTTTTCAAATTTGGGTGTATGAAGATTTTAGCAAGTTAATAAAAAAACGGAAGTGGGTGAACATATCTGACACTGTGTAAGGGATTTTACTTTTTCTTCTTTTACTGTTTTTGCCGAGGGTTTTGTATTGCAACAGTCAATCATTGCAGTTAGTTTCATCTAATGTTAGAGAGATTATGAAAGGGGATCGAAGTACGATTAACAAATCATTATTCTACCAATGTTGCAAAAAAAAAAAAAGGCAGACGCCACATGCGGCTCTTTAGTTTCAATTTTTTTAGTCCTTCGCTATTATTTGTCGCAACTTGTAGGTTGTCTTATTGGAGGGTTTGCCATGGCTTCATGAAAGACCGTGATTAAACTTGAAATGAAAACCAAACTAAGTAACTTGAAAAAAAACTGAACGTGACGGAAATTGACACTGATGTATACTGCTAAACTGGGCAAACTCACAGTAGTTTTTTTATTGATCGGAATATCACCCATTTGCACATATACAGTGTATTTTCTCATAAAAATGCTGCAGGGCCCGCTTCTCAAAAATCTTTTTCAGCCGTCAGAAAATCAAAAACAAATCAAAAATTTAAAATCTACGATTATTAACGGTTTTTCGGGGCCTTTTAAATCCGTTTCAGTTTAGCACTAAGGGATTACGGTTCATGTTTGATGTAATAGGCTTGTAAAAATATTGATATACGTAATAGATAAAATGAGATCTTGTTGGTAGTTAATCTACAAATTTTCTTGGTCTTGGCTCTTTGTAAAGATGTCGGGGAGGAAAAGTTTTCATATTTCAAGTCAATTCAAGCTTTTAAAGTGGGTTATGAAACTAATTTGAGCAAAAAAATGGCAATTTTTTTCGTTAAATTAAAAAAATTTATATATTTAAACATAAAGCTTCTAAGCCTTTAAACATTGAAAGCAATTAAAACGTCAGGACTCAATGTACTAATACAAGATTCCATTTAGTTAATGGAAAGCTGCTTGTGTCCCCACGTAAGCTAAACATCTTTTAATGAGTGTTAGGGAGAGTTTGATCAGATGCCATGGTTTTAGTACTCAACCAACCGTTTTTGCTAGGTCTCACAACGTTCATGCATGGGAATTTCGATGTTTAATACTTTAACATGGGTTAGAGCCCGACATCTACAATATTTGTTGTTTTTGTATTTTGCTTTTTTAAGGCCTGGAATTTGATTGCTAATTCTGGTGTACTTACATGTCACTGTTACAATCTAGTATTCAATATTGCACTTTTTATAAATTAACGGCACAAATTTTAGATTTAGGTATGGTTATTCTGGTATCTTTTTTTTTGTTTTTGTTTTGACGTAACAAACAGACATTCTTGTTGAAAATTTGAAAAAATTGAAGCAGAGCCTAATATTTTTGGCTTCATTAGCTCGTTACAACTTTCCTAAAGCGGGACACACGTATAAAAATCAGTACCTTGTCTATTTTTTTTTTACTTTTGGATTTTTGGATTCTTCTGAGATCATCGCAAAGTCTGCAGCTCTGAAATCAGGCAAGCACTTAAATATCATAGATACATAGATCATCATAACAAACACATCATCCTGTAACGTAGGTCACCAATGACTATGAATACTGGCCTTGAGCTCAGCCAAGACTGCGACCATTATATATACAGACTTGATTAGAAATTTCTGAGTTTATGTGGAGCGATCACCCTACAAGTAACAGTATGGATTGATTTAATTTTTGCCTGGAAAAAAAATACGGGATATGTATTAAAGCTAGACAGAAACCCCTTGAATTGAGTGCTGGGAGTATGTATCTTTTTTTAATGACATGAGAGAATGAATATTTTATAGGACCATCGGCAGTATCAAATGTTGAATTATCACCGCAACGTTGATAGCAACCTTCAACAGTTTATCAGGAAAAGACAAGCAGATATGAACATATGTTACATTAAAAATAAACCGAAATAAAGTAGCTGAACGTTTCTCTTCGATCCGTTCAAAATGTGATCAGCTTAAAATGTTTACACGCTACTGGGTGCTCGTTATTCGTGGTTCAAACGCTTTGACAACAAGTTGTTACCACAACTTAATTAAATGAAATAAAATCAACTACTATGATGTGCAAAAGTTATAGCCTGGCCTTCCAATAGTTGTAATTTTATTACCAACATTCACCATTTAGAAGCGACGTGATATTCTGCAACACGCCGCAGTATTCAGCATCCAGGCCCTGAAAAAAAAAAAAGAAAAAATTTTCAAACTTCGGTTCTCGATGCTCAGGTAGTGGGAGGCAGCTATCTAAAATCTGTTGTATACATGATTCACATGTACTGAAAATTGTAACTTTAGCAAAGCGCACAAGTTAATCGCTGTCTCAAGCCTTTACTATTTTACATAGACCTTTTTTTTTTTGAAAGATAGAAAAGGGGGTGTCCAGATTTTTTGTTTTTATGGAAAGGTATTTCGTTTTCCTCAATAAAAGGTCTAGATTTTTTTTCACAACTGTACTCAAATCCAACATCCCCGCCAACCTATGGTGGAAATTAAGCAAAAAAAATTAGATCTGTGTCGCTGTAACAAAATTTCTCGATTTTAACCTGCAAATGTAGGCAGCTGTGCCACTCGGCAGCGGGAGAATACTGACAACATATGTACTGGCTATTGCATTTACATCCGGTAAATTGGTGAGTACAGCTCAGAAATTAAAAATAAAATTTAAAAATTAGGTGGTTAAAATTAAATCACAGATCTAAGAAAAAACCAAGGGCATGGTTTTCAAACAAAAAAGTTTTAATGAATCAAAATTAAAGTAATACTGGAATCGTTTAAATTGACTTAAGTAACAGAGATTTGGAAAAAAAACTCAAGAGAAATAGCAGAGCTTTTACTGGTGCGCACTTTTTTTTTGTTTTCGTTGCAAATTACACAAGTGCCAGGGGAAAAATGGTTTTTTAAGGTTGTGAAAAATTAATTTTACAGCTGTCACATCATTATGAAAAGAAATTTTTTTTAAGAGATTAAAGGAAGATGGTTATGTTATTAGTGTGCAAACTAATAAGATAGTCGACAGTGGGACACTGCCACAGAGAATGGAGCGCGGACATGAGAGTAACTTTAGTAGAGTTTTCTATTGCACACTGGCATGAACGAAGAAGCAGCCAGTTAAGAAAGAAAGAAAAATGCAATTACCATGTTTTGTTGTTACAAACTACAGTAGACACAAAAAAATTTGAAAGTCAAGTTTTTTTTTACCTTATTAGAGTAAAAATTGTTCTTTTGGTCAATTGCTTGAAGTGGACGTGAAAATTGATAATCAAAAGCAGAGTGACAATTTTTTTTTTTGGTTTTTTTTTTTTTTCTTTCTTTTAATGGCACAACGGGTATTTGGCCAGGTCAAGAAATAACTCGCTTACCAGAGGGAATTTTTTCACTTTTGGTTTTTTTTAATTCAGATCTTTAGTTTTGAAATAAATTATTCATTAAAAGTGACAATGACCTTTCTAATCCCCTCTCTTTTCCCCCTCCCCCTCGGTTTGGAGCTGTCATGCAGTGGAGATCTTAGATCTTGTTACCTGAAAGGGGAGTGAAGTTTTTTTTTTTTCAAAGCTATTATTTAATTGGTTTCCTCAAAAAATCCATTTTTTAGTATAGGACTTACGGAAATAATCTTATGTAAACAGTTTATTGGTCTACGGTCTGTTATAAGTTTCACAAACTAGATAACCAATTTTGTCACTGATCCAAAATTTCAAAAAAAAATCACTTATTTTCTTGTGCAAGCAATTTACAGCCAGCATGTCTCAAACAATTTTGATTCTGCAAAAATATCAAGATCAAAAACGTTGAAAAAGTTTACAATTACTAAGACTAGATTTTATTGCATCAAACTAATTTCTCTGTCATTTTAGTTTTTTTGGAGTGATGTATTTTGTTCAGTTTTAAACAGATTTCCAGCTTTGGGAAATTCAAAATCAACATTTTCTATAATTTGCAAAAAAACAAAAACCTATTGGAGAAATACAGTGTTCTTACAAAATTGAATCAATTACTCAACCAGTAAATGATATCCTTATTAGTTCAACATAACGATTTCATATAAAAAAGTGTTTTACACTTTGCAAATTGGATTTAGCTTTACTATCTTGAAAAAAATCATGACATTGAAAGCATTCACTAAGACCCCATCATAAAAGAACTTGCAGAATGAGGTTTTTTAATTTTTATTTTTCTTTCGTTTGCAATTACTTAGAACACAAAACCCCTTTACAAGCAAGAGTGGATTTTGATTCATAACCATATCTATATAATTCAATGATTCCACAAGTTCTAGACTTTTGTTTGCAACAAACTAACCTCCAGTGGATCAATGGTTTTCAAGACCAGTCGTTTTTTTTTTTTTGGTTTTTTTTTGATTAATAGTTCTAATAGTAGTTGCAAGTAATGTATACATTGGTTAAGTTTTGTATAGATTTTCAACAAACGAAAAAAAATTAACAGTACATAAATTAAAAAAAAGAACAAGGGAGAAATGCAGTTTGTATTGAATCAAGGGCTTAAGCCAAAGTGACAAAAATTTTTTGGTAGTAAAATCAGCAAAAAGTATACACACCTACGTATACACACATGTACCATTTAGTTAAAAAAAAAAAATCTGAGTGAATCGTTGACGTCGAGGGAACAATGAAGTAGAAATTTTTTCCAAATTTAATTAATTTTACTCTTGGGCAGTTACGAAAAATTAAAAACGTAAAATTTTTTCTTAATTTTTGAAACGTCTTTTTTAAGGTACACAAATTACGCGTTTACGATTAAAAAGACAATTTCTTAAATTGTTGTTCTCTTGCGAAATACATTATTTTTTTAAACTGTAGATTTTTAAAAAAAATTCGTTTTTAGTTGTGTTTAGTTTTATCTACGATTTAAGATAAACTAAATTCAATAAAACTGTACGAAGGAAGAATACTATTAGTGGTTATTTTTCATAATATCAGCAACTTAGTTTGTTTAGAAGCAGGTATCACAAATACACAAAAACAACCTCAATTCAACTTGAATTAAATAATTCAATTCACTAAATGTGAGCTAATATCTTTACCATCATTAGCACGCATAGTGTTAACCTAAAGTAAAAAAAAAAAATCATTTTGTTCATTGAGAAAAGTTAACGACAAGTACTCTAAAATACTAAGCTCAAAAGCTGGTAGTAAAAACAAAAGATTTTTGCCTATTCTTTTGAAAAACATCTCAAAATTTTTTTTTAATTTGAAACATGCGTTGTGATGGTTCTTGCCTTCTTTTGGGAAAACTTGTTCTTGTCTAAAGTTTAGGATTGTTATTGGGAGTCACTCAATAAAATGAACAAAAAGATATATTGGCTATGCATAAACCCCCTCCCTCCAAAATCAAACAAACTAACAAAAAAAAAAAGAGTACAGACTGATTTGTAATGTCCTTTTATTTCTAATAGACGGCTATTGGAGCTTCGGGATTTGCGACGACATGCCGCTTAAGACCACCTTTGAAAGGTCGGAAGAGCCACAGTAGCAAGATAGAAAATCGACTCCACCTTTTTTTTTTTCCCCATCCCCCCGTCTCTCTTTTGTTTCTTATAATACATACACATGTACTGAGATCTCGCAGTCTACAATTTTTTTTTACTTGTCTAACATAGCCAGTACTTATAGCAATCTTCAATTTCAAAACTAATTAAAAAAAAAAGATGATTGTATGGCGAAATTACAATCCGTGACACTGATAAGACATTGATAGGCGTGAAGATCTCATGAGTCCCTCCAAACAACAACAAATTAATATACCAATTTAAATACTTTTTTTTTGAGAGTGGTTTGTGATTATGGGTATCGCTGCTTCTGCGCCAAGGGGGAGCACGCTCCCCCTCTTAGACTGCATCAGTACCTGAGCCCAGTAGTTTTGAGATTCCGAAAAAAAAAAAAAAAGAAAAGCACCCAGAATTTTCAGTCTCTTTTTATGAGATAAATCTATAGGAGGAATTCAATTTCAGCATATTAATTATCAAATTTTGCATAGTTGACATTTTTTTTAGACTAACCCTCCTCGCTAAGATTGTATTGTTGAGTGAGTAGTATGATTGCCTGGCACTAAAATAACTGAATCGTTGAATGGCATCCCCTAAACCCAATCAACCCCCTCCCTTTCTCTTCCTTTCCCCCTTCTCTAAAAAAGAAAAGGACACAAGGAATGACATTGGTGAATTTTTTTTTTTTTACTTGCGGCGATGGTCCACTAATACAGCTACTGGGCACACGGTGTTGTAGCGCTTCGAGGAATTCACAGTTGGTGTGAGTACTTACAGTGGTGGGAAGTTGAAGTCTCTCTTAATTCAGATTGCTGCGTTGTTATTTTTTAACCTTTTTTTTAATTTTTTTTTTTTTTGGGCCTGCGTGCGTGCAGCGTGAAATTGAAGCATTACTGGCGCTGCATTTTTCAGGCACAATGAGGGACGACCTCAAAAAATAATCTAATTGTAAAACTAAACTTATATCAATCCTTATTTTTAAAAATGTTTAAAATCTTTTAATTAAATAGAACAAAAAAATTTTATAGTTATAACTCTTTTTGTTTAAGAATACAAACACAAAAAAATTATGGTGATCTAATCTAGTGATTGCATTGGAAGTTTTCCAAACAAAGTCTCAAGACTTGACTCTCTCTCGTCTTTACCAATAGTTCACACGCAAAGGAATTGATTAAAAAAAAATTAAAACTCATAACAAGGCCGAAACCTTGACATTTACTATATACATACAACTTACAGACGGAGGCCAATAGAGAATCCACCAGAGTGGGTTCTGTTTGGGCAGTGAGCCCCACGTTTAGCTAACAAAATGCCGAAAAAAAAAAAAAAAGCCTCATCAATGAATCCAAATTTGAAACTGGTTAAGAAAAAAAAAAAAAACAGGTTTGAAATTTGACACAGAGTGGTACGAAAAAAATTAAAGGTCTTGACCAAAAAAGCGGATTTCCTTCTACTACAAGGGGAGTGGAAGCAATGATTCTGGCTGTGAATGGAGAGAGAAAAAAAAAAGAAGTGGGTGACGATTTAATTTTTTTTAAAATTAAAAAGCGCCGCTGCTTATATTATTATTATACAGTAATACCTTGATATAGGATCCCTCTATAAAGGAACTACCTCGCCATAGGA